>OZ025302.1:160317468-160607961 GCA_964019185.1 Maratus speculifer | reverse complement strand
AGTTAGAAACTGCATAAGTGTTTATAATAATCATTGCGACAGTTCTAATATCTAGTAAACGCCCAATCCAAAGTTGCTGTGTGACATTTACACAACTTAAATTAGTCACCAGCAAAAATATTTTTGAGCAATGGCTTCAATTTCTATGAATTTCAATGTAGATCACTTACGCATACATTTATTCAAATCTGAAAATTGTCTGATGTATCATTTATTTATTAAAAAAAATAATTTCCACCTGTTGCGGGTGTGACATAAAAAGGACATGCATTTTTATTTTTCAGTGCAAAAACGCAAAACTCTGTGAATTATGACAACTGAGTGAATTGATTTTTTTAAATATTAGACAGTAATACTTAAATAATTATTCTATGACAAAATTAAATTACTTACTCAATTCTTGCTTTTGTAGAAAATATTGAAAATTTTCGTTGCGGGCGTGACGCCCTGTTGCGGGTGTGACTTGTATAGCCAATAAAATAATGACATACACAAATATTTTCAAGGCAGATTTTTTTTAAATTAAAGAATTAATCGATATTACAATTATAATATCAGAGAGGAAAATATCAAACAAATTTCATTTCCAATCTTGAATTTATAATTTCTGGTGGCGGTAGCTTTTTTTTACAAAAATGCTCTTTCTTTTCCTAGGATACATCTGACTGACTGGACCAAATATACACGTTTTCTTAAATTTTTTTCAAACATTCTAATTCTATATCGTCACCATCGATTTGTCCATCAAGGATTTCACTTTTTTTAATGTCGAGAATAAAACAACTTCTACAAAATCTCCAACTGCACATTCATCGTTGGATATTATATCCTTGTCAAAGTATGGATACATCTGACTGACTGAGCCAAATATACATATTTTTTTATTTTTTCAGATATTCTTATTTTATATAATCCCCATTCATTTGTCTTATTTGTCCATCAAAGTTTTTCATTTTTTTTTTTTTTTTAATGTGGAGAATAAAATAACTTCTACAAAATCTCCAACTGCACTCTTATCATTGGATATTATATTTTTGACAAAATATGGTAACAAACAAATTCTCTTGTGATCACTTTCTGAAGTTATTGCGACATTAATTGTTCCTACATCAATAGAAACAACATGATGTATCGATTGAATGTCGATCTCCGATTGAGCTTGATGCCAGCATGCATAAAGCATTTTCACAATATCTTCTGAAATTTCACATTCAGCAAAATTTTTATATTTTTTAGGACTTTTTCTAAACACATGGCTAAATTTGAAGCTGAATTTATAGTTGCAGAGCGTTGCTAGTGTTACCATTTTCTTGGCAACTGCACCAACCCCGTCGACAACTCCTTTACCATGTGATGAAATGCAAAAGGATTGCCCTCCTTTACCATGATTTTTTAAAATAGTCTATTCTTTTCTCTCCTTGCTTTGTCTCTTTTCTTCTCTTGTTGTAGATATTCTTCATATTTAAAAGGGTTTTCTTTAATCTTTTCCCGGTGATATCGTGATCTTTTTGCACTCTTCATTCTCTGCAAAAGAGAAGAAATTAATGTGTAAACTGAATAAATATAGCCCTTCAAATCCAAAAATATATGCTTAACAAATTGTTGATATTTATCCCTTGAAATTTCTAATCTTACATAAAGTTAATTATGTTAAATTTTGGTTAATTTCAAACTGACTATATACGTTTTATGCGAACTTAATAAACATTTTAACAGTTTCTATTATTCTTACTTCTACTTTTTATTTAATTTGGATTAAAAAAGAAAAAAAAATCTTCCCCTAATATTGCTTTACTTATTTTAAAAAACTAAAAATATATATATTAGATAAATACTATCAAATAACAAAATAAAAAAAAAATATATATATAAAACAAAACAAAATTAACAAATTTAAAGAAAATTGCTAAAATATTGTTTTGTAATTTTCTTTTTTTAATTTCGATAAAAATCTCAGCTTTTAAATTAATTTCTTAATCATATATCACTAATAAAATTATTTTCTTGTAGTAAAGCAACAATTTTATCAATCCTAATTGAATAAATCAACTGCACACAGTATTACATGCTCAGATGATGCAAATTTTTATTTATTAACTGGAATTTACTCTATTAAATCAAAGGATATAGTTAAAGCTGCCAAGTACAAGTTTTCCAGCATATTATTCTTATATAAATTTACATATAATTTGTTCAAATATACATTTGCATTCAATTTTAAAAGACGTTGCAGGTGTGGCTTTAATTAAATGTCACACCCGCAACAGGACATGTCACGCCCGCAACGCTGAATAATTATAATTAAAATATTAATTACTTTTTTTGTGTCTGTAATTCAAAGTATCTTAATAAACTATTTTTGAATATAAAGTTTCATAACTTTAGATCAAAAATATTTTTCTGTAGACATATAAATGTAACTTTTTGTTGCGGGTGTGACACAATAATTAAGAGTAATTAAATATGCTTACCTTTTGTGATGAAGATTAGTGAACACTTCTCTGTAGACAAAAACTCTCAATAATAGCTGTCAGATCATTTATATCCAAGTTTAGAGATTTTCAGAATGTTTGTTCAGCTGTACGAGTCCATGAAATGTAAAGATTTTTGGCGCAGTCTTTTTTACAAAGTCATAGTGACACTTTATTAATTAAAATAAGTATGCTAATGACAAAAATTTAATTTTTTTTTGATAAAATATGAAGTAGTACACTCTTAACAGTTAATATGCAAAATTTCAATCATATTTAAAGAAATTTAAATTTTCATCCTCATGTCCATTTTTTTGTGGATTGGGCGTAAAATCATTTACAAAAATCATTATAAAAATTAATTCGAGAAATATACATCTAAAACATTCTCAATTAAATTAAATTCGTATAATTGGAAGACATTCTGTGTTGTTGCTGAAATAATTTCATTATTTTTTATATGAAAATTAAACCTTTTGGTCAAAGACCACAAAGAGACAACTTGGGTTATTGTTATATTGTTAATTAGTAATTACATGTAATTAATAAACAATGCAATTAATTAATATTTATGTATATTTATATATGCATTGATTTGCTAAAAAAAAAAAAAAAAAAAAAAAAAAAAAGAGTTTTTGTTTTTGTCCTAAAGTAGGAAAATTACTGAAATTAGGTTTCGATCTTAAAAATATTTTTCTGTCAATCATTAATGTTTACTTTATATACTTTTATACCTTACACTTATTATTACTTATGAGATTGTAACAGTTAAGGAAAGAATTTACTTTTTATTTAATATATGTTATTTTTATAATCTATATATATATATATTTGTACAAAACTTGAAAAAAAAAATTATACAAGTCTATCATTTTTTTTAGCTGCTAAAAAATTAGATAGGTTTTATTTTTATTAATTTTAATCTTGGATGGCAGTTTCGTAATATTACGTTGAAATAAATATTTTATAGTCCAAGAGCCGACCGCACCAAACCCTAAGTCATCCAGCACAAGAAAAAATCCCTTATTTTATGGAAGAGTAGTAATAGGGGAATCTAGTGATGCAGGTCTGCCGGAAGCGAAGTGGTGCATAAGCTAAAAATTGATACCACTAGTGGTTGATTCGTAGACTTAGCATTATGTTTTCCTGCACCCAATTTTCAATGTTTTCATACTTTTAATTGTACAGCAAACACAACGTTAAACGTGACCACTGAGTGAACCACTAGTGGTGTTAATTTTTGGTTTATGCACCACTTCGCTTCCGGCAGACCTGCATCATTAGATTCCCCTATTACCGTATTTACTCGTGTATAAGGCGCACTTTTTTTCCAAAAATTAGGGCGAAACTCCTAGGTGCGCCTTATACACGGAATATTTTTTTACTGTTGGATGCAGTCGAACGATATAGATATGAAACAATAAATTATTCAAAGACGATATTAAAACTCGTAAAATGTTACTTAATTGAAGTGTTACTGCATATTTATTTCATTCTTTGCAGTTTTTTATACAACAGAGCTAATGACATTATCTAAACGCTTATTAGCAATTCCCTTTACCCTCACTCATTCCTATTTCCCGTCATTCTCTTACAACCCGAAGTCTAAAAATGCATTTTCGTCTTGTTTTCTGGTCTGGTGTAATGTTTGTTTCGAATCTTTTTTTTACTGAAATTCATTTGGTCATTCTTAATTAGCGTATCAAATTTATGGTGCGCGTTATATACGAGATTTTAAGAAATCGCCATTTTTACTTGTAAAGTAGGGGTGCGCCTTATACACACGTGCGCCCTATACACGAATAAATACGGTACTTACTCTTCCATGAAATAAAGAATTTTTTCTTGTGCTCGATGATTTAGGGTTTTGTGCGTTCGGCTCTTGGACTATTACGTCTCATTTTCTGTAAATTGTATTCCTTCTTTAAATTTCCTCTTCATTTCATTTTATTTATTTACCTCTTCGGAAAACTATTTTAAGAGTTTCTGACAAATTAATCATTGAATTTCAGTTTCGATCTTTCAGGTTACATTTGCTTTATAAAATTTTATTTCATAGTGAGTAATCGATATTCGGTTTAAATTCGTAAACTATTGGCCAAAACTCGCAAACATTTCTAAAATTTTAGTAATTAAATTTTGCAATATAAAAGTGTTTTTGTTAGTTATTATTGCTATTATTATAATTAACATTACCCTTTTGGAAAATGTTCGTTTCTTGTGGTCGAGAATAGAGATATCTGAAATCTTGTGGTGTCCGGTGTGAAGTCTTGTGATATTTATTCGTATTCTGATTGGTCCGTGTTTAATCCTTTCGGATCTGGTGTACTATTAGTAGTACATGTCTTTTAATGGAGATTATCTAATTTTAAGAAATACTTTTGCTACTGTTTGTATGTAGTAATGTTAGTATATGGTTGAAGCCAATTTTCTTTGTGCTTTTCAAAAAAAAAAAAAAAAAATGTCGGATTTAGATCTTACTAAATAACAATAATATTGCTTAAATATGTGTTTAAGCTGTACAAAATTAGCATCTGCACAGAAAAAAAATCATTTTACACTGAAAATATAACTTTTTAAATTCATATCTAGCATAAAAGATGTAACCTCTGTTACCAGACAATTTTTAATTTATGATAGAAATACTTCAACAAAAATATAATTTTTATATTTTTCTTTAGCAAAAATGTTCTTTAGTTCAAAACAATACTAATAGAAAGAGGAATAATAAATAATAAAATTTAATCATCATTACATGCGTAATTTTATCTCGTTTAGAAAAAAAAAACTAAGTTAAAGTTCATAATTATAACTTATTTTAGTTTTAAAGAGAAGATTTTTTTAATTGAATTTAAAGTACATAAAATATGCTTTGTTTTAAGTATATTTGGTTTATTATCGGTTTACAATTATTAAAATAAAATAGAAAAATTCATGCAACAGAGGTTACAAAATTTTATAAGATGTAAACAAACTGAATAAATAATACTTACTAATGCAAAAATAAATATAAATAAATGATAAAAATGATAGGTAAATTTCGTACTATGAATAAATATATATATATATTATTACCATAAAAAAATCTATATTTAGTTATAAAACGTAACCTCTGTTTATATAACATCTGTTACCATGGTAGCAGAGTTGTTTGGTAACAGAGGTTACATTTAAAGAAAAATAATTTTCTTTCTTAAAAAATAATATTGTAAAAAATAGTTATATTGCTTAAATAAACTTATTCTACTTAGAGTTTTTTTTGTGATTTAAAGAGAAATTTTATTTTTAAAACATTATTTAAATCTAAAATTGGAGTAACAGAAGTTACAAAGAGAAAACACACTCACCTTCGAACTTGATAATACTGCTGTATACTCTAAACATGTGGCAGACAAAGTGAAAATGGCACTTGTATCCTCTTCTAGAAAGTTCTTTGAGCAATATAGATTACTAGCGATCTCTGCTAGACAAAATTTTTATTTTTTATTCTGCTAAATGTAAATAAAGTAACAGAGGTTACATTTTCTATGGACAAATGCTAAATTTAACTTATACAGTTAAAAAATACATATCTTAATTCATTATTACAAATTTATAAAACTACTATATATGTTAATTAAATAAAAATAGATAAATATAGTTTTGTTCATAATATTTAGAATTGTAATCTGTTTGAAATTGTATCTCCAATCATTGGGACAGCTAAATTTCATAGATAAGAATGGATAAATTGCATAAATAATGCATTAAATACATTAAAATTGGCTAGATCAAATTTTAGACTAATTAAAAATAATTTTTTCTGAAAGATGGCATAAAAAATTTTGGAATTTCTTTGTATATTTATTGTAAAAAAAAATTAAAGTTTTGGACATGAAAATCACAAGAATTTTTGGTTTCACCCATATGTCTACGCATTTACTATATGACTTCATTTGTAATTAGGCATTTTATAATAGTAATAATTATTATTATTTTCTTAATTCTCTTTGCACAGTTTGAGATTCTTTTGCTTTAAATATATACAGTCGAGTCCCTCTAACGAAACTCCATATATCGAATTTCTCTATATAACGAATTTTTAGCAGGAACGGTCCCCTTTTTTCATGATTACAATAAAAACAGTCTCTATATAGAGAAATATCTATCTCCATATAATGAATTTTTTCATAAAATGTTCTTTATTTATTGAGTTTTAAAAAAGCTTCGAAATCACATGGAATCAAATTTCCATCACATATTTTTGATTTATCGTTCAAGGCTGATTTTTTTATATTGCTTCTCTACCTTGAATCTCCTTGTTCTTTAAGTCCAACGAATTCATTCCACTAGTCCCCCTCCCACACATCTTTTAACATCCTTCGAGAAACAGTGTCAGTTTAATTGTTACCTATATAAAAGCTGTATCAATGTGGTAATTGAAGTCAATGTTGATTTCAGAGGGTGGTTTGAGAGGCATTCACTCCTGGAGCAATGAGATCGCCCCCGAAAATTTGAGATGTGTTTTCAATGGCAAAAATATTAACGTACGTTTTTCTTGTGTGATTTTTATTAAGCTTTTAAATAAATGTCTATTCTCTTTTTTTTAAGCTGTTCAAATAATTAAGAAATAGGACATTACGTTAATATTTATAGTTAAACACTTCAAATTTTTAATTAAACGTATTAAAAAATAATACTTGTTCAAAAGTTGCACATTTAACAGATATTTTAACGACTTTCTCTATTCAACGAATTTCTCTATATAACGAATTTTTTACTGGAACAATGGATTTCGTTATATAGAGACTCGACTCAATTTCACTTTTTAAATTTAAAATGAAAGTTACTTTTCTGAAAGAATTACGTGTAATAAAGCGCAAAAAGTATTAGAAAGTTATAATATAAGTTAAATCTTATTTAGTCCAGGCATAACGTGCTCAAAAAGGACAAATAAATGCAAGTTTTGGTGTAGTTTTGATTTTTGGTTCCCTTTATGTTTTTTGGGCCGCTGAACACGAATCTGGCATTATCCAACAAAATTTCTCCCCGGAAACACGTTTTTTTGGCAAAAAACGTTCAAAAAACGTGGCTTTTTTTCGTTTTTTCTAAATAACTTCAAAATTATACATTTTACATAAAAGTCATCAATACATAAATTAAAGAGCACAAAATTTCCTACATTTTATGTATTTAAAGTTTTTTCTCTGATCAATGGTTTAGCCGTGAGAGAGCCGCAAAAATGGGTGTGAAAAGCAGAAAATTCTGAAAAACGTGAATTACAGCACCGTACGTCGATGAAACATGAAAAACAACCATTTTACGCAAATTTTTCCCACTTAATAATACTAAATATACTATTATTGACTATATTTTATTAATCTGATGTTCATTGTTTCTTTCATAACTAAAAAATTTATAAAAATGAGCATATTTTTGATCAAAATCTTCATTTGCTATTACAAAATAATAATAGTAATAATTTCTTAATTTACTTTTAAATAAAGTAAATAAAATAACTAAAACAGGCTTTAACATATAAAAGCTGACACGGATTCCAGTTCTTAAAGTTCTAAAAGTTCATAATGTGGGTGTGAAAATAAAAAAAAAAAAAAAAAATCCGGAAAATACGAATTATGGCACTGTACATAGATTTAACATGAAAAATGACCATTTTTTAGCCAAAGATTGACTTTAAATGATACTGAAGATATTATGATCGACTATATTTTATAATGAAGTTGCTAACAATAAAAACGACGACTCATTATGAATTATTATTTAATAATAAATAATTATGTACATTATTAAGTACATTTACTTAAAAAACAAAGTTCTATTTTCGCTTTCTTTTATTTGAGGATCCCTGCTTTTCACCGACATCTACAAAATAGAAAATAGATGAATGGAATTAGTGGGTGTTTTTATAACTATCAATATTATAAATAAAAGTTTTTTTAATAGCAAATATTTGATACCTTGCGGCATAACTATTTCTCCTTCCATTGGGTCCTCTGATTCATTGTGTGGGCAATCCATTTCCAGATCGGTTTCAAAGTCTAGTTCATCCTCTTCGTCTTGATACACAATTGCGATGTTTTTGCAGTTTCCCGAAGCAAATCTTCTATCTGATATCTTCGCAAATAATGTTTGCTGCTGCTTCAAGCACTCGCAGTCTCTCATCTCGATCAGATTTACATGTTTGCTGATACCATGCATTAGTTAGTATCTTCCCTCCTATATTCTTGAAACACACAATGGACTTTTTTTTTTCTGATTCTTTGTGATCAGTATGTCGTCTCCATATCTCTCAATGGGGTTAAACTTTATAGTTCTCATAGTAGGTTGATAACTCCATGTAACCTGTTTCATTAGCTCTTCCACAGATAATTGATACTCGTCATCATGATTTTCAAGGTAATCATATGTACTTTGCATTGCTCTGTCGATTGCCTCGGCAAATGGACCACGTTTCTTCTGTTTTTGGACCTTCGGCCTCCTATAAATATATTTAAAACATTCGATGTGGTATTGAGCATCTGCTGCGATCAAATCATTCACTGGCTCGATGGGCTGAATTATAGCCTGCTTATAATCATCATTGCGAACTCTTGCTGCTTTCAGAATTGTACTCCCATGTGTCGCACACTGTATACAGTGTGGATTTTTCGCTTGTGTTGCAATGAACTCTTCCAAAATGCACAGTTCACATCTAAAACAATTAGTTCGAAAATTAAACTGAAGAGTTGATGATCTTAAAATTTGAGAAATGCTAGCACTTTGTTCCTCAACTGTCTTCACATAAGTAGTAATCATCCGCTCATTTGCGTATGCTTTTCTACACTTAACATGTATATCTACTGAGGTTTTCCCCTTTAAGAAAACTGCTTTTCCATCCTTTCTTTCTGTATTTGCCTTGATTAACGCTGCAATACCTCGACTAACTTTCACTGACGGCCCCTCTTCTAAAGAAGAGTCACAAATAAAACACAGCGACATCGCGCGAAATACTGTTCGCGCTGTTCACTATATTCACGAAGACACAAACAGTGAATTACTAAATTATAAGTAAGCAGTTGCATATGGAAACTGAGAGGAATGTGTCCTCCTGATAAGCCAGTGATCTGTGCGACGCATATTTCTAACAGAGGCGAGACTGGTGGGGAACAGGGGGGCGGGGTAGTATTCTACTGAACGTGGACATGGGATGCGGGGGTGGGAGCTTGACCAACGTTATTTCACACATGTACCCCTTCAATTAAGAGGGAAAGTGCAGATGGGATCAGTTAAAGCATGTTTTAGTTATTTTATTTACATTATGTAAAAGTCAAATTAAGAAATTATTACTATTATTATTTTATAATAGCAAATGAATTTTTTGATCACAAACATACTCATTTTTATTTATTTTTTAGTTATAAAAGAAACGATGAACATTAGATTAATAAAATATAGTCAATAGTAATATAATTATTATTATTAAGTGGGGAAAATTTGCGTAAAATGGTTGTTTTTCATGTTTCATCGACGTACGGTGCTGTAATTCACGTTTTTCAGAATTTTCTGCTATTCACACCCATTTTTGCGACTCTCTCACGGCTAAACCATTGATCATAGAAAAAAACTTTAAATACATAAAATGTAGGAAATACATAAATGTAGGCTCTTTAATTTATGTATTGATGACTTTATGTAAAATGCATAATCTTGAAGTTATTTAGAAAAAACGAAAAAAAGCCACGTTTTTTACAAGTTTTTTGCCAAAAAAACGTGTTTCCGGGGAGAAATTTTGTTGGATAATGCCAGATTCGTGTTCAGCGACCCAAAAAACATAAAGGGAACCAAAAATCAAAACTACACCAAAACTTTCATTTATTTTTTACCAAATGCCTGGACTAATTGTAATTCAATATTTTCTAAATATCTCCAAAAATTCTTCCTTTAACTATTGTCATATAATTGAATTAATTGAATTGTTAATTGAATAGTATGTAAAACAACAACATTTGTTATCTTTTAGACCATGAAGTATTCATTAAACACTAATTAATATTTGGATAACTGTAGTTAATGTTATTAACGTAAAAGTTTTTTTTACTAAAAACTGAAAAAATATACAGACCCGAAAGGGTTAAGGTTCAGAAGTGGAATATTTTTGTTGCCACGATGACAAAAAAAGTATTAAAAACTAATAGTAATAATAATAATAATAATAATAATAATAATAATAATAATAATAATAATATATTCAAAAATAAATTAAGATACGATTTTCAAATAAATTGCATCATTTTTTTCTTGTATACAACGGTGTAAAAAATGAAAATGTATGATGTTTTGAAGTTTAAAAATTTGCGGTACCGAAAACTGTATAACTGAAATTTCATTTAAAATTTGTTTATACTTGGCCCAGGAATAAAACCATGGCCTACGTAAAATAGGACTCTGTTATTAGGTAAGTCACGTTTTGATAATGATAAAAATGATGTTTATTATTATTTTTCATTTAAATAAAGAATTTATAAGACTAAAATTTAAGTCTTTGAAAATATCATTTTCCAAATGGTCGTTGTAACTTGTTAAATTACACTTTATAATAATAATAATTATTATTATTATCATTATTATTAGTATTACTATTATTATTATTATTATTATTATTATTATTATTGTTACAGTGAAACTCGGATTGTAAATATTTATTTATTTTTTATGCATTTACTCAGATGTTTTCGTTTTTATGATTGAAACATTTTTAAAACAAAAATAAGGCATACAACTTGCTGATTGGTCAGTTTTTTTATATTAATTTACCATAATTATGCATAATTGATAATAAACATTAAAATTCATTTTGTCAATATATTTTTAAATAAACATGACTTTTCTTCTGACTTAAAAAATATTTTAGAAGGAATGGTGTCTAATGGGAAAGTAGTACAAATATGTAGGTTTTTTGCAAACAAGAAAAAAAAACCTTCTTAAAACTACCACGTTTCTTACCAATAAAAATTGTTGCTCCAAGAGATGGCCTCTTAATGGAAGTCATGTTTAAATCTAGATTTTAATTGTTGAAAAATAGGTAGCAAATAATCTTACGAAAATCTGTTTTTCACATTAGGAAAAAATGTAAAATTTTGAGCATCAAAACAAAAGTTAATTACATCAGTTAATTAATGCAGAGTTAAAAAAAATCCCTGCCAGCTTGACCTACAGGCGCAGGTAGATTTCGAAGTTAAGTGCTAATTTCAACAATAAAAAATAAAGTACATATGATTAGAGATAAACTCAGTTTAACAACTTTATTTGGCCGCTTTTGAAGATTTTTTAATTTCATTTTTCTGTAAGAACTGGCTTTATCAGATACATGTTAAGCAAAATTCTGTTCAAAATGCCCAATTTATTAACATTTTTTTAAATATATTCAGACTTCATGAAAAAATCGACTAATAAGGCACATGATATAGTTCCTATATAAGAGAAACTGCCAATTTGAAGCGTTTGAGAGCAAAATTGAATTTAAAAATGAGTCAGAAAATAAGTAATTTGTTATTTAAATACTTCTTCAATTTTTTGCTCATGATTGTTTCGGGAAATTCTGTTCGGGAAATTTGGAGAGTATTTTAATGATATGATGCTATTTCAAATGTATTGAAACTGATATAAGTCACTGAATTTCACTACGATTACGTTAGAACAGAGCATTCAGAGCATTTTTTATTAATTTACAGGGACACACTAAAGAAATCGGTTACAGTACTATCTTTGCGTAATAATTGCTGGAAAGTACTATTTAAATTTTAGTATGCGCTTTTAAATTTAATTAGTTTTTTGCATACTACTTTTTATGCATAAACTCTATACTTCATAAACAGAGTTGCACAAAAGTATTCGCATACCAATTTCTTTAGAAGAGGAAATTGCTGAAGACGTATTTTCTGAAATATATATAACTCTTAAATAAACTAAATTTTGGAATGCATGTTGTTAATAGATACAAATTTCTATATCATATACAGGACTGTTAAAAAATTCGGATAATTTTCCAATTGCATATAGAAACAGATGAAAATCGGTTTTGAAATGCGTTACACATTTCCATATTGTAAAATGAGACGTAATATTTTAATTTTTAAATGGTGCAATTCTGTTACATTATTCTGAATGTATTGGAAAGGGCTTCATAATCAATGCTTGACGCATGATTTTTTTTTTCTTGTTTGTTATTCAAACTGGAATTTTAACTGTTTTTAGGATATCTTTAAAATAACAATTTATGAATTCTAGTTATTATGCTACTGAAATAGTGGAAGCCTTTTCAGTGCAATTTCAATGACAAAACTACCTAATTGACTAACTTCCACATCGCAGCTTATACAGTCGAGTCTCTCTATATCGAAACTCCATACATCGAATTTCTCTAAATAACGAATTTTTAGTAGGAACGGTTCCCTTCTCGCATGATTACATTAAAAACAGTCTCTATATAGCGAAATATCGATCTCCATGTAACGAATTTTTTCATAAATTGGTCTTAATTTACTCAGTTTTAAAAGGCTTCGAAATCATATGGAATCAATTTTCCATCACTTATTTTTGATTTATCGTCAGTGTTGAGTTTTTTTTTTTTTTTTTTTTTTTTTAATTCTCTTGTTGATCTTTAAATCCAACAAATTCATCCCATATCCCACACACCTTTCCACATCTTCTCAAAACAGAGTCAATTGGATTGATGCATATGTAAGAGAGGAATCAATGAGAGGCACATAAGAGAGGCTTTCAAATGGAGGAAAATGTTAACTACAATTTTTCATTCCTTACTAAAATTTGAGCTTTTTTTAGAGCGTAACAATTTTAAAATCAAAACAACAAAAAATCACAGATTTCTTCTTATATATTAATGAAAGTCTTCCTTATTTGATTTTCATTAAGCTTTCAAATAAATGTCTGTTCTCCTTTTTGAAACAGCTTAAATAATAAAGAAATAAAATGTTAGGCTAATATTTACTTTTAAACATTTCAAATTATTAATTCAAAAGATCAAAAATAACATTTGTTCAAATTTCACACATTAAATGCGATTTTTAACATCATTCTCTATACATCGAATTTCTCTATATAACGAATTGTTTACTGGAATGGTGGATTTCGTTATATAGAGACTCGACTGTATTTAATTTCTTAAATAATTGTAATTGAAATTTACATTTATTGTAGAGTTGTGATTCAATGTTCATAAATAGAAAGCCGGGTATAATCATTAGTAATTAACCAGCGAAACCTTATCAAATGTGATCCTGACTAGAAAAGTTGTATAAAATAGATGAAATTAGGCATTTTTTTCATGATATTTACTGGGAAAATAATTTTAGAAGTAAAAATAGTTTTTGATAAAAAAAAAAAAAAAAAGAAACTCTGTTATAATTCTTCAGTGCTTATTTTAAATTTGCACGCTTTGTACACTACGCTGGTTGCTTTCTACTAACGAATTTTAAAATAAACGATCATTTAAATTTTAAATTAAACGATCAGATAAATTTTTAATTAATCATCGGCGTATTAGATCGGGAGGCGGTAGCACAGGCAATCCCCTCATCGTGTTCACGGGGGGGGGGGGGGGAATCTAGGATTAGATAAATCTCGATTCGTATATTACAATGCGATAGGTCTGTCAAATCATATCTTGGTGGAAAATACCTAAAAGGCCTAGTTTAGCGGTTGGCTAATAGGTTTATCCTTAAGTTTTTCTGCTTCCAAACTTTCATGTTTTCATACTTTTGGGTGCAGGTAAGCACAATAGTAACCTACGAGTCAATTATTTTCAGGTATGTCAATTATTTTCAGGTCAGATATGACTTGACAGACCGATCGCATTGTAATATGTAATTGTAATATTCAAGATTAAACTAATCCTAGATTTTTATTAGTGAATTCGATGAGGTGATTTTCGTTGCTTCCGCTTTCCGGTTTATAATTAGAAACTAATATTATAAAATTTGAAATATTAGTTAAAATTTGGATCATTAAAACAAACGAAATTAAAATTAAAAAAAATATATATACAATGTTCGATGTTTTTTTTTTTTTAACATAGAAAACGAAATAAAAATATTGTTTATTTTTCATTAATTTTGCTACTATACACACCTTTCATTAACAAATTAAAATTAAAACATTCAAGCATTAGCGATACTTTAAAACATTTTTTTTTTTTCGAAATTTCAAAATCTTTAAAGTCTTCTTTTTCACACTAGTTTTTTAATGCTCTTTAGAAAATCTTTAAAATAACTACTTTTGAATTCTGATTATTACGCTATTGAAAAAGAGGAAACCTCTTAAGCTCAATTTCAGTAATTAAGCTACCTAAATAACTCACCTCGGCACCGCAGCTTTCATTCAATTTCCTAAATAAATTCCACTGAAATATACTTTTATTGTCGACTTCCGATTCAATGTTCATAAATAGGAAGCCGGATAAAATGATTAATAATTGGCCAGTGAAATCTTATAAAATAGGATGGGTATAGTTGAAAAAGCTATATAAATAGACGAAATAAGGCATTTTTTCATCATATTTACTAGGAAAATTTAAGAATATAATAAGATGTAAATAAAATTATATAAGTAAAAGTAGTTTTTGATTTTTTTAAATAAAAAACTCTTTTTTAATCTAACATAATAAAATAAAAAAATATTGCCTAGTTCCAGTGGCGTAACTAAGATGGGTGACAGCCGGCGCGGATGTAAAGGCGTCATCTCCGCCCCCCCCCTTTCCGATCCGTTATATTTTTTCAATCACAATTCTATAGTATTATAACAAATGACCATACTTTTCCTTATTTACTTTTAACCTCCTGCATTAAAGAAAAAAAAAAAAAAAAAAAAAAAAAAAACAGGATTGATTTATTACTCAACTTATAGTCCGCATAAGTCAATGTGGTGTCTATATGCGGAAGAAAATTCTTTCTTTTAAAATTTTCTTCTGCTACCCACTGATTGGATAGGTAGGGTTTTTTTCCCTGTGCATTTCTTATTTAGATACATCATTCTGTATAAAATTTTACATTCTCAAACAAAAGAAAACTAACTCTATTGCGTCGTACGCTAAAAATTTCGTTTAATTCCTATCCAAAATCTTATAAGATTATTTATATATTAGCAAATAAAGATTGGGTGTTACCGCTTAGAGGGTGACACCCGGGGCGGACCATTCCCTTCGCCCTGCCCCTGCTACGCCACTGGGTTAAACTAATGGTATTGAATTCCCAGACTATGCACACTGATTGTCTATAGCTGCATCTTTTTTTAAAAATAATTATGACCTTCGAAAAACAAATTAAGAATGGAAATATCCCCCTTTTCCTCTCCTCATACTTAATCACTGAACCTCCAAAAGTAATCAGGAATGCCCCTTTTCATATAATAAACCTATATCCAAAATGCACAGCAAGTCGGATAATTCTGCATAAAAACCTATTTATTTTAACCTAATTTAACAGGAATTATCAACCATTCACTCCTTTATACTTAACTATTAAACCTCCAAAACTATTAAGGGATTCTCCTTATCACAAAGAACCTACATCCAAAATTTCAAGCAAATCGGATAATTCTCCATAAAAACACATCTATCTAATTTAAAGTGTATGTGTGTATTTGTGTTTTTTTTTGGGGGGGGGGGTGGGCTAACCGTCCGTACTCAACATTATACTTAACAAATAAATAAATAAATAAATAAACACCACAACTAATCAGGGAAGCGTCTTATCATTATGAACCTGTATCCAAAAACTGAAGCAAATCGGTTAATTCTGCATCAAAAAAGATTTACCTAAATTAAGAGGAGTGGTCCCCCCGACTTCCTTTTATACTTAATATTATCCTTTTTATGCAATGAATCCCAAAAACAAATCATGAAAGTGCCTTATCAGAATGGACCTATATCCAAAATTGAAGCAAATTGATAAATTCTGCGTGAAAAACTCATTAGCCTAAATTAAGAGGAACTACCGCCCTTTATATTTAACCAAGGAACACCCAAAGCTAATCTTGGAGGCGCCTTATCAAAATGATCCTATATCTAAAATTGGATTTGTGAGACTGCTCAATCGAAAGATGAATAAAAAGCGGGATTAAATCATAGGATGGTGTTCTTTTTTAACAGGGCTTTTATAATTAAATTTGACCAATTCAAAAGTCTCTGGTGATAGAATTAAATTCCAAACGAAACAAAATGTCGGTAGTGTTTGTAGTTAAACTGAAAATTACAAGTTAAACTATAAAAAAAAGAAAAAAAAAACAGCGGTTTGTGAGACCGGCAATATTAATTAAAGATTAATTACTGGTAGGTATAAAAATTTAAAAAGGATGTGTTCAGTTAAATGCAATTTTCGAATTCATCAAAATCTTTCCTTCGTATACGTTTCAATCGTGTATGTTTCAAATATCACAATATTGCTAACGATAATTTAAAGGCAATGTTCTTATCAATACATATGTATCATTAATAATTCAATATTTCACTTTTTTTTTTTTTTTTTTACAGATTCATAAATTCTGATGAAAACAACAATTGGACTTCTTTAAAGTTAAATTACCATCAATCATTTTTATAATGGCTCGAAGCTTCTTCAACATATACGTTGCATTCACCCTTTTAAATATCTTTTGCCTTGCCACTTCCATCAAGTTTTACCCAACATCGGTGTATAACATTACTGATTTTGAAACTAAAGCAGTGCCATCATTTCATTCTACACATTTTGAATCAACGCCAAGATATTATTCTACTAATGCTGCATCCAAATTACCGTCTTCAACATCGGCATATTTCACAAGTTTTGCACCAAGTTCAAAGAATTCTATCGATGGAAAAGATCCATCTCTAAATATCTGCACAAGGATAATTTTAGAACGTGGAGACTACATCATATTCTCAAACGGTACATTGCACGTCGAAAAACTCAGCTTGACATTGAACAGTTCCTTTTACATCCAAGATGGCGATTCTGTGGTACTTTGTGAAATTGGCTTCGTTGACGAAAAAACAGAGTTTTATTGGAATGCTGCGCATTACCTTCTATCAGCATTTGTAATCCAAATCTTTACAATTGCTCTTTCACCGACGTATATCAGAATCATTTCAAACAAAAATTTAGGAATCACACTCGTATGTTTATTTCTTTCTAACGTCGCATTTCAGATGGTTAGAAAATTGAATCTTCAAACACTGCATTTGTGGATTTTACTTCCTTATGTTTTAAATTTCGTGACTGTGATAGTCGCTGCTTGGGTAACATTGGTGGCCTTTGATTTTACAATTTTAGTCATCAAAATTTTTAATTTCCATATTTATAGCAACCAGGAAATAATGGAACGAGCCAACCTAGCAACATGTTTACTACTTATTGCACTTGCATTGGTAACTATGGTTACAACATTTTTTGACATAACCTCAATTTATCTCTCCTATCCTGGATATCTTCATAAGGCCAAAGCATACTTAGACAAATCACTTCCTTTCTTTTCACTAACACTTGTAATGACTTTCTCAAATGTTATAGGATGCATTTTTCGTGAAATCGCTTTTGAAAAGTATGCCGATGGCTTTATTTTGGATTTATCGAAATGGAACGTAGTATTTCTGAGAAAGTATTTTGCTGTTGTATCAGTGTGGATATTCATTGCTGGTTCAATGATTTATAAAAACTGGTTGGCGTTCTTCATCAGTGTAATGTTAAGTTGCATTGTTCTTGCGTTTGGTTACAAAGATAGTGATTTCACTGAAGAAAGATCAAGTTTTTTCAATTATATTCCAATAGCTGGTGCCTCAAGATCTGTTAAAGAGAACACACGTGTTTAAAGAAGTGTCCACAATCAAATCATTCTATTTTAATATCAAAATGATTCAGCAATTTTAGCATAGGGAAGGGGAAGTTTGTTTTCATATATTTTAACCTTTCACTGCTCGATTTTTCAATTTTTAGGGAAAAAAAAATATATTTGAAATTTATAAATCGGTCTAACCATGGAAAAAATTTTCAAATTTTCAACTAAAATTTTACATTTTGTGTGTATTCTATGTACACAATTAGGATTTTTAAATAATGTATTGCTCTATTATGCAAATAAATTGGCTCAAATTAATAAATTTTATCTGTTTGTAACTCTGCAATTTTATAATACTTATTAAGGGAGACCCGAACCCCATTTTCGGCCAAAAATCATCAAAAGTTCAAAAAAAAAAAAAAAATTTTTTTCTCAGAAAACGATAAAATAGATATTTGCGAATATCCATGCAAAATTTCAGAACTCGGGGACACTTGGAACAGGTAGAAAATGAGCTTTTACAATTGTACTCACTATAGAGTTTAAAGGAGTAGCGGCCATTTAAAACGTGTTTTCCTGAAAATGACTTTTTTCATATTTTGCCTAAGTTCAAAGTACTAAGGCTCAGTGGTAAAATGATTTGGAAACAAAGTGTTTATGTTTTTAGTATCTTAAAAAAATTTGCAACAAAAGTAAGGAGAGATATTTTTTTTAACTATTTCTGAAAATTTTACATAAATTGGTAAACATGAAAATTATAACGAATTTAAAAAAAATTACCATGCGTATTTTTTTTTTTTTTTTTTTTTTTTTTTTTACCCGATTAAAACAGAAAATTAAAAATATCTCTCCTTATTTCTTTTCTATATACTATAACACTATTTAAGAAATTTTAGTAATACCAAAATATTGAAAATTGAATGAGGAGTAGTAATTTTAAAAACTGTATTTTTCGACAAAAAAAAAAAAAAAAAAAAAAAAAAATCATAAAAATTCCCATAAAAAATATACTTTTTAATTAAAAGTGATTTTTTTTTTGCTAATTATTCCTTACAAGAAGATTCTGAAATAGTACACCAAAATTCATTACTTTAAAATCAATAATAAAAATTTTGGATTTTTTTCTTACGGGTCTCCCTTAATATTTTTAAGTAATCAGTAAATATAATAAAAGAAAATTTTGCCGTAATAGCTTGATGGAAAATTTCTTTGTTTCAGAAAAACAAATTCTATTTTTTTTTTTTTTATTTATTTATTTTTTTTTTTTTATTTTTATTTTTTTTTTTTTTTTCAAATGCAGCCATCTGACATAGACAAAATACATTTTATTTTATTTATTCTTTGAGTTGATCTTGATTAGTTACAGCGATTATATTGCCAAATTCATAGTAAAAAATTATTATTATTATTATTATTATTTTAGTATGTGCCAGATGGGACACATAGTGCAGTGAAGGGTTAATAAATATTATTAACCCAGGAGGATGCGCGCAGGGCCTAAAAGACCCGGAGTGATTTTTACAGTTGTAACCACTCATATTTTTTAAGTAATATTCAACTTATTTTATTGCAAAATTTGTAAGAATTGTCCCCGTCTTAATAAAGTGATTGTTATAATTTGATTTTATTGGTAGCAAAGTTAAAACCATTCATACCCTGGGTAAGCGCGCGTTCTCCCGGGTTAAAAGAAATTTTAAAGATATTTCCCTTATATAAAGAGTTATTTTCAGTAGTACAGTTTGTACCACAGATCTGACTATGTTTTCTACAATTTATCTGTAGAAATATTTCTTTTTTCTATTTTTAACCCCCCACCCCCCCCCCCCAAAAAAAATCACTATAAAGAAATACTTCTCATATTATAGATGGATTGAATGCAGAATATAATATGCTGTAACAAGTTAAAACAATAACAAAAGGAAACAATTATCAAATTCATTGTTGCATCTCATCATTACTAAACTGTCAAAACAGTGTAAGTATTTATGATGATAAACTTTTAAAATTTATCATTAAAAAAAAAAAAAGAAAAAAAACCTTAATCATGATTGGTTAATTTGGCATTTATCAATGTTTCACAAAGTCTTCGACCATTTGGACACATATTTATATTTTAGTATTATTATTTAAAGATTTTTAAAAAGCAGATCTTACAAGGAAGATCTCCATACTGGGCATACTCAAAATATTAAATATATATATATATATATATATATATTAATTAAACTGCTCATGTATGTAATAAAATATCAGTCAAATTTAACGGCGGAATTACAGAAAGAGTGTAAAAAAATAAAATATTTTCGAATATTAGGCGTGAAAATATGAAAAAGTCATGCAGTTTCGCGAGAAGCATTTTTTCTTGCCAACAACAAACGATTTTAAAGTATCTGAAAATTATTTGTTAGTGGATTTTTAGAATGCGTGCAAATGGTATTTAATAAATTTAAACTTAAAATAAGACAGTTTAATGTATATATTGTATTAGAAACATACATATTCCTTGTTTCAGCAATTATTTAATTTATCACTGACAAAATGCTTTCATATATAAAAAAAAAAAAAAAAAAAAAAAAAAAAAAAAAAAAAAAAAACGTACTGCAAAAATTTTTGTTATATACATTTAAGCGTGTTCAAAAGTAAAAGCCAAAGTCGTTTACATAGCAACAAAAATGAATCGATAATGCGTAATTAGAATTGAAATAATTTTAGTTAATTTAAATTTTGAATTTCATTTTAAACTATAATTTTTAATAGTTAAGTTTCAATATAAATAATAACAATACTACATATAAATTCAATAATACATATAAATATAGATTTGAGAGAATTATAATTAAAACATACTAAAACTAGTACAACTAAAGTTATTTAAATTCAATTTATTTAAATAAGTTTAACATGAAGCATTTTTTTCCCTAAAGTTTATGTGGCATTAAAAAAAGTATTTTTTGAAATTGTATTCCATCGCCAACCGATGAATAATAGACAATTAACGAAATTTTCATTATTTTGACGGATGCTTTATCGAGGTTCCGTCGAAATTTTTTATAAACTTATATATTCTTATGAGAAGAGCATTCGCTATTTCTTTTTTTCTTTCTTTTTTTTTTTTTTTTTTTTTTTTTATGAACTATACCCGTATGGAGATTTTTCTTGTTAGCTTATTAAACATTTTATAAAAACGCAAAGTTTCTGCTTGTAAAATATTTGCATTTTAAAATGATGAGTTATTTTGTATATTTTATTTTAATAAAGTAATAAAAAATACCAATGGATTTTTTTTACTAGTGAATATAAATTAATTTGTTTTAACTTTATATCCTGAATACAAACGGAAAATAATACTATACTGCAGCATTCCCAGGCTTAGTGCAGTTTCTGCTAAACTGTTAAAAAAAAAAAAAAAAAAAAAAAAAAAAAAAAAAAAAAAAATGTGTAATGTTATTCTATAAAATTGATGGCAGTTTTGCTGCCTCCAAATTTATAAGGTACTTTAATTTAAATAACCGCTGTTACGTAACACTAATTTGTAATGATACACAAGTAGTATAAGTTTAAATTACGCTATTATATTAATAAAGAAAAATTAATCCCTAAAATTGGACATAACACAATTTTTACAGCATTTTTAATTATTGCTTTAAACCTTTTTTAGGTGTTATTTTCATTAGGGCAAGAAAATTTTCTGAAGATGGTGCCGAATTTTGAAAAGTTCTTAGAATTCTTAAAGCTTTAAAATTTTGAAATTTATTTTTTTAATGTGTTAATTTTTTTTCATGTGTTAATCTTTTCTGAATATTTTGATGTATTTATTTCCGTGAAATTCCAATGAGAGCAAAACTTATGACGTTTAGAATCACGTCGATTCAATAGTTCAAATGGCGTTCACTGTAAAAAATAAAATAAATAAATAAATAAATCCGTAAAGTTACTAAACTTTTTCTAGGAAACTGGCATTCCGATAACTTTTCATGTTACGGTAACAGCAAAACTTCATGTAACTCATTAAGTTATATCAATTTTTGCAGTTACCGTTACATGAAAAGTTTCATTTGAAAATTATTTATTTTTTTTCCAAGTTCCAACTCGAAAAATTTTGAAATACAAAATACAAATTTCATGTTTAAAAGAATCTACTAAATTTTCTGAAAAACAAATTTTCATTTTGAACTCACAGAGCTTAATGATTTCGCAAAGCTAACCTCAACTACAATTAGATCAAAAATACCATATTGATTTTAATAGATTGTATTAGCAATGAAATTAAATCACATCTAAACTTTAGTGGTTTAAAATAATCAGTTCTAATTGTCATGAAATAAATTTTCTTTTGCATTCAAAGTTTTCTTTCTTTTAACTTACAATTAAAAAAAAAAAAAAAAAAAAAAAAAAAAAATCAAAACTGTCATCTTTTAATACTGTAAAAAAGAAAAAAAAAAAAAAAGCGCTTTTTATTTGTGAAGTAAAATGTATTTGAATGGGTATTGGGTTGGGGGTGTAGTACAACTTAAAAATATGTAAAAGAAAGTAACTTAAATAGTGAATATTTACATGTTAAAATATTTGACACTCTTCCATAGATTGAAATTGAGATATTCCATCTCAATTCAGGCAGGCAGTATTGATATGCGTCAATTCACCATCACAGATTTTTTCAAAAAAAAAAATACAGTAGTTACAACTAAGTAAAACACAAAATTTCCCAAAAGGATTTTTTCCAAATTTTTTTTTTCTCCTGTTACACCGCTTTCAAGTTTGTGATAAAATTGACAATTTTCAGAAAAACTGAAAAACGCTTCATTTTAAAATGAACACAGTGCCAAACATATTCAACATATTCAGTCAATTTATTTTTTACAAATAGTTATTAAACTGAATTTTACTTTAGCACAGTTTTAAGAAATACAGTGACATTTTTACTTAATTAAAAAAAAAAATAGTTTTTAAGTACAAAAAATGTAATTATTACTGAATTTAAGATTTTTTATTCAGAATGAAGAAAATATTATAAAACTAAACATTGATGGCAATCCAAAGACCTTTAATGGGAAATTTAGAGCAAATTTTATTTTAGCCCTAAGGTGCATGCAACTTTTGTAATTCAATTCTAAATTATGCAAAATTTTGTAAAATCGCTACTTTTGAAGTTCAATTTCTCAAAAACACCATTTTTTAAAAATCTGATAATATGCTCAATAGATACCTTATTAGTTTCTAATAAATACCTTACAAGCAAATCGTGTGTTTTTGCTTAGAAAATTTTATATGATTTTTTGAAAATAACATATTGTGTATTTTTAAAAAAAAACAGAAAGTCAAGCTCTTTCTTATTTAACCGAATTTATAATGTAATTCATATTTCAAACTAAAAAAATACAACACTGGTACATAACTATTGCTGTTAAATTATATCTAACCATTTGCTTAAGTTTAAAATTGTATAAAATACAGCCATTAGTAGAATTAGGATTGATCATATGTCATTTCATTCCATTCTCATAAATGAATCCAATTCACCTATAGTGTGTTAAATATTTTGTTATATAGAATTGATATAATATATTAATATGCAGGTACATACATTATAGAAGAATTAGGTATTGAAGATTTCTTGAATTAAATTCAAATCCTTATCATCGAAAGTGTGAAGTCGCGCAGATTGTCCTACTGGAACCGGTTTTTCTATTTTTAGAAGCACATTTTCCATTGGTAATGCACATTCATCTTTTTTCTTTACGAGTTCTTCTGGCCGCTAGAATACTTTAGCTGGACCATGGGAGTACATGAATATGAATGATACTTTAATGTCATCTAGTTCTCGTGATATACCATTGATTTGTCCTATCCACCAATCCTGAAGCATATTTTAAAAATAAATATCAGTTTTATGAATTACACAAAAACAATGAAGTTGTACTAAAAAAATGGATTTTTTTCAGCTACTTGCCATGGTAAAACTGCAGGTGATGCTATAGGGGAATTATGCAAGCATTATGCAACGAAATTTAATCTCCAAAATGAGCCAATAAGAGCTATCCGACATTCTGTCTCATTTGTTGCTGAACTTTCCTCTCCGTTAAAAATATCATTCTGCTGCATCTAGATAAAAATATTATTCAAGCTTGTAGAGCTAGTAAAGAGAAAGTATATGCTAATGTAAGATCTATTATTGGTATACGATCTAAACATTATTGGGTGATTGAAAATAATGAAGGTTATATGGGACAAACAATTAAAAATTAATTGACAAAAGTTGAAACCTCCAGCCAAATAAAAAAAAACAATATTCAATACATGATTTCCAAATTGGTGATTTCATTGGATGCACTTATGAAAATAATTGGTGGATAGGACAAATCAATGGTATATCACGAGAACTAGATGACATTAAAGCATAATTCATGTACCCTTATGGTCCAGCTAAAGCATTCCAGTGGCCAGAAGAATCTGGAAAGAAAAAAGATGAATGAGCATTACCATTGGAAAATGTGCTTCTAAAAATAGAAAAACCGGTTCCAATAGGACAATCTGCGCGACTTCACACTTTAGATGATAAGGATTTGAAATTAATTCAAGAAATTTTCAATACCTTATTCTTCTATAATGTATGTATCTGCATATTAATATATTATATCAATACTATATAACAAAATATTTAACACACTGTAGGTGAATTTGATTCATTTATGAGTATGGAATAAAATGATATATGATCAATCCTAATTCTACTAGTGGCTGTATTTTATCCAATTTCAAACTTTAGCAAATGGTTAGCTATAATTTAATAGTAACAATTA
This sequence comes from Maratus speculifer, assembly GCA_964019185.1. Lineage (NCBI taxonomy): Eukaryota > Metazoa > Arthropoda > Arachnida > Araneae > Salticidae > Maratus > Maratus speculifer. The sequence goes on along the minus strand of OZ025302.1, from coordinate 160,582,883 downwards.
TGTACCAGTGTTGTATTTTTTTTGGTTTGAAATATTAATTTTGTTATAAATTCGGTTAAATAAGAAAGAGCTTGATTTTCTGGTTTTTTGAAAAAAACACAACATGTTATTTTTCAAAAAATCATATAAAATTTTCTAAGCAAAAACACACGATTTGCTTGTAAGGTATTTATTAGAAACTAATAAGGTATCTATTGAGCATATTATCAGATTTTTAAAAAATGGTGTTTTTGAGAAATTGAACTTCAAAAGTCGCGATTTTACAAAATTTTGCATAATTTAGAATTGAATTACAAAAGTTGTATGCACTTTAGGGTTAAAATAAAATTTGCTCTAAAACTCCCATTAAAGGTCTTTGGATTGCCATAAATGGTTAGCTTTATAATATTTTTTTCATTCTGAAAAAAAAATCTTAAATTCAGTAATAATTATATTTTTTGTATTTAAAAACTAATTTTTTTAGTTAAGTTAAAATGTTACTATATTTCTTAAAACTATGCTAAAGTAAAATCCAGTTCAATAACTATTTGTAAAAAATAAATTGACTGAATATGTTGAATATGTTTGGCACTGTGTTCATTTTAAAATGAAGCGTTTTTCACTTTTTCTGAAAATTGTCAATTTTATCACAAACTTGAAAGCGGTGTAACTGGAGAAAAAAAAAAAAAAAAAAAAAGGGGGGGGGGAATTTTGTGTTTTACTTAGTTGTAACTATTGTATTTTTTTGAAAAAAATCTGTGATGGTGAGTTGACATGCCCTGCCTGAGCTGAGTTGGAATTGCTCAATTATTAAATTCATCTTAAAGTAATATAAAATTAGCTAAAGTTACATGAAGGAGTTTTGTTCTGTATAAAGAAAAAGAGTGTTTTTATTGATTAAAATAGGGGTAGCAGGGGGCCGAAATTTCCAGGCCCGATAAAATAAATAAATAAATAAATAAATAAATAAATAAATAAAAAATAAAAAAATAAATAAAAGTCGGCCCGGCTTATAGTGGAAAATCAGCAACCTGACCCGGCCCGATATAATAGCGTTTGATGGGTAGAGAACTTGAGAACCGCATTATAAAAACTCGGCTAACATTGCAATAGTCACAAAAATTTTCGAGCTATTGATGTAATATATTCTTTTCGATTTAAGCCTTTAGTGCACCACGTTCCATATATGGTACATACCTAAAAACACGACAATCTTAATCATGTGCATGAAATTGGCAATGTGATCTTTGTCTCCAATGAACAATCCTAAGAATGGTGTAACGCTTAAGGGTGTATTTCGACTCAAACTGCTAATTTTCCGATTTATTTTTAAATTTATTTTTGCTCTCATATGCATCAAACTGGCAAATTGCCTTATTTAGAAAATACACAAGGTGCCGTGATTGTCATATCTTTGATAAATGCAGAAAATATTGCAAAAAAATGCAATCAAAAACGGCATTTTTAACCGATTTTTTCTAAGCGGAAGATCTGTGAACGTAAAAATGGGTCATACTGAGAAGATACTTGTTTATAAATCAAATTCTAATGAAATGGGTCTAAAATGACTTCACACGGCACCTTATACATCAGTTCAAAAATACTCTCAGCAACTTTCATGTTTCTACCTTTAAAAATGTGTCTGAAATTGTATCAGAAAATTTCGAGCTGTTGAAGGTGGAAAAGCGTTTTTTCGAATACACCCTTAAGACGCGCTAACAAGCGTTGACGATAACATGTGTTATCGCGTTGCGTGTTCGTATATAATATTTTTATGTTATACACCATATTATACGTGATAATATGTGTTATCGCGTATGATATTTTAAAAATATGTATACGATTTGCTTCAAATTTTGGGTATAAGTTTGTTTTGATAAGGTGCTTCTTTGATTAATTTTAGAAGTTCATTGAATAAGTACAATGGGGGGGGGGGGCGTGAGGACTAATTAATGTGTTTTTCATGCAGAATTATCATATTTTATTCTAATTTCCGGTATAGGATCATTCAGGTAAAGCGCCTCCAAGATTTATTTTGGGTATTCTTCGGTTAAATATAAAAGGGGGATGGAAACAACCCCCTTTAATTTAGGTAAATGGGCTTTTCACGCAGAATTTTGCTTTAAATTTTGGATATAAGTTCATTTTTATAAGGCGCAACTCCGGTTAGCTATGAGGGTTCTTTTGTTAAGTATAAAGATGGGAACTAACGATTACCCCTCTCCCTTAAATTAGATAAACGGGTTTTTATGCAGAATTATTTGATTTGCTTCGAATTTTGGATATAGGTTAATTCTGATAGGAACATCCCTCTTTAATTTTAATGGTTCAATGGTTCAATATAAAGAGTTTTGGGGTGGGAGGGTTAATAACCCTTAATTTGTTTTTGGGGGGGCATTATTTTTAAAAAATAATAATAAAGCTGTAATGTACAATTATTGTGAATAAATAGCCTGTGAGCTCAATGCTATCAGTTTAACTGGGCAATGATATTTTTATTATTATTATTATTAATACTTCTTCCTGTGACAAAAGTTGGTGTAATTGTATAATTTTGATGATGCTCAAAGAGATATTTTACAAATAAATGAATAAAAATTATAAAACATAGAAGGTTTAGGCGAAATTAGAAACAAATATGCACATTAAGAGGCTATTTCAGTCACCTGCAAAGACCTATTCACTAATGCTAAATCTTAAGGAAGAAATTCTGCGTGATTAAAATCTGAACCTAATCTTTATCTTTTACGGCAAAGTTGATACGGCGAAAGCGAAAAATAAATATTTAAAATATTGAAATGGCAAAAGATTTCGCGAAATTGATCATCATGCACATTAAATCTGAAAGTAGTGGTATTTTTCAAAACATTTTATTATTTATATTATAGGGGTGGGGGGGGGGGGGGAGAGGCACTTTTGAACTAGGGGCACCTATGGGCACTTTAAATATTTTCCTTCAAATAAATTATTTTTTTTTTAAATGTCTATGGCAATACATTACTACTGTTTCAGGGCAATATGTATACAAAGCTGCACCATTTTGTATGCACAGTGCTGTCTAAGCAAGATATACAGTTGGCAAAAAAAGTATTTGTACACTTCATTTTTTTTAATTATAATGAAATTAAACAAAAGATTTAAGCAAAAAATACTGTAATACATTAATTTAATGCATTATAATATTATAGAAGCAGAAACAAAATTAAACGAATCGATTTTTTACATTATAATAAACAAATATACAAAATTATAATGCAAAAAAAGTATTTGTACACTATCTTAATGTAATATAATTAAGGAAAATTTAGTAAAATGATACAAATTAATATTTTGTGCGAATTCATTTAGCGTTTATGACTACTTCTAGATGGTATGACATAGATTCCACCAACTTTTTTGTAGTGGTCTGGTTAATGTTATTCCATGACACAATAAGAGCTTCTTTAAAACTGTTTTTTACTAATACATATTTTTTTTTCGGATTTTTGCATCCAATAGCATCTGCAAATTTTCTACTGGATTCAAGTCTAGAGATTTTAGAGGAATTACCAGTCGTCTTCGAGTATTGTCGTAAGCATGTGCTGGTGATCACAGCAGTATGCTTTGGTCATTATCCTGCAGAAAGTGAAAAGCTTCCTCTATGCATAATTTCTTGGCACAGTTTAATAAATTATGGCGCGACACATCACTGTATGTTAAACCTGTCCTTCCATTGTCAAAAAATTTTAAATGTCCTGCTCCATTAGAAGCTATACACCCCAAAATTATAATATTCCCCCCAACATGCTTGATAGTTTGAGGTATACGTTTTGGATCTAGAACAGTTTTATTTTTACGCCAATTTTTTCGAATGCTTGATGGTAAGAAAATTCCGAATTTTTCCTCATCAGAAAAAATTACTGTTTTCCAAAAATCCAATGATTTACTTCTGTATGCGAAAGCGAATACTATGCGTTTTCGCCTATTTGTTTCGTTGATGAATGGATTTTCCCTTGAGGTTCTTCCTTTTAAATCTGCATTGAGAAGAATATTTTTTATTGTTTGAGGTATTACTCTGATGCGAGAAGATGTCGCAAGGTCTCCAGCAAATTTTTGAACCGAACGCACAGGAATTTTTAAAGCTTTTTTAACAACACTCTCTTTTTCCCTCATTGTTAGTTTGCTAAGAAGTCCTGGTTTTCATTGAATTTCGATTCTTTTAATTTATTCATAGTTTCTCACTATACATCCAATAGTTGTAAATGGTAATTTAATAGCTTTTACAAATTCTTGTTGCGTATTTAAATTTTTATTATGCTCAATCATAGGATTTCATATATCTAGAGGTGCCTCTCTAGTATTAAGTTCTATATTCAATTACTTCAAGAGCAAATTAAATTAAATGTCAGACAAATATAATATGAACTTAAAAATTATTAACAGCTTCTGTAAAAGTAGTCCTTTGAACCTTAAACACTATAAAACACAGTACATATCAGGATGGAGAAATGTACAAATACTTTTTTTGCAAGAAATTTTTAAACTTTTCCCATTAGAAAATTATTTTACATCTTTATCGAAATTTTCTGTTGTGTAATTTAAAACGCTCGGTAAACAGACTGTATTAAAACTATTTTTGACAAAATATCTGTTTTTATTTAGTAAAAAATTAAAAATTTTAGAGTGTACAAATACTTTTTTTGCCAACTGTATATTTCTCTCTCTCTCTTGAATCTAAACTTTAGAAAATAAAGGTGTATAAGATTTTTGCTGACAATTTTGTATCCCTAAAATTTTAATTAATTGTTCAACACTTAAAAAAGATGCAATCTTTAGTTTAAAATCTTTTTTTATTCAAATTCTTCAGCCGAATTGAGTAAAGAGGTGTAATGTTAAACTTCATCTGATGGGGTACCATTGAACAAAAAAGCTGGGGCACCATTGAACATCTAAAACTATGAAGTAAAGAGTTGTTGATGATTGTTGATGTCCACAATGATTTTTGACATCAACTATGATGAATTTAAGTTTGGTCAACTAATAGAAAAATTAGTAGTTTTAATAAAATATAGTTATATAATTTTATTCATATTAGTTTATGTTTCTGAAGCATATGCAGCTTTTTATGAAAACTTTCAATATTTTCCTATTTTATTTATTTGTTCAAAGGTGTCCCTTACGGGTGTATTCGAAAAAAGCTTTTCCACCGTTAACAGCTCGAAAATTTCAGATACAAATTTCCAATCATTCAGATATATTTTTAAAAGTAGAAACACGAAACTTGCTGAGGGAATTTTTGAAGAGATGTATAAGGTGCCGTGTGATGTCATTTTACACTCAATTCATTAGAATTTGATTTATAAACAATTATCTTCTCAGTATGATCCTTTTTTTCGTTCACAGATTTCCTGTTTCGGAAAAATCGGTTCAAAGTGCCGTTTTTGATTGCTTTTTTTTTCAATACTTTTTGCATTTATCAAAGAATCGAGAGTCACGGCACCTTGTGTACTTTCTACATAAGACAGTTTGCCAGTTTGATGCATTTGACAGCAAAAATGAATTTAAAAATAAATCGGAAAATAAGCAGTTTGAATCAAAATACACCCTTATTTGTACAAAGATATCCCTACATGGAGCAAGTTTGAACAGAAATCTTTCATCTTTTTAAATTGTCACAGCTTTTTTAATTTACATGGAAAAGTATTAATTTCTGGTTCATATGATGAAGAAATGCATTGTTTTTATTTTAAAATACTTAAAAAGCAAAAAATATAATTCAAGTAAGAGACGTATTGATTTTTAAAAAAAATTGTTCAAACGTGCTCCTCTCTCCTCTACATCATTCAATGAAATGTAAAATTTAAAAGAGAATGTTATATGCTCAGCATTGGCGTAATACGATTATAACTTCGTTTGTTTGTATGTCGGCCAATTATCTACACTGTGGAATATAGACCCTAAGGGGTGAGGTGCCCTCCGTGGAGGGTCTTTCTAAGGAAACCTAACCCGTATTTATGCAAGGTTCGAAGAAAACCACGGAAAACTCCGAACGGTTAGGCCGACGGTCGCGATTGGGTTCGAACCAGAACCTACCGTCTACCCGAGTTTAACTAATTTAGGTCTTGGGAAAAGATAAATTACGTGCGTGGTCCTATTTGAATTGTTCCAACAATATTCAAATATTACTCATGGTTATTCATATGTGTACATGTGTAATGCATAAACAGTATTTTCAAGTCTTAAATTTTAAATGCAAAAAAAATTCTTAGCTCCGTCAGTAATAAATTAAATATCTTAACTAATAAAAATACTTTTTTCTTTCTCAGTACAAAACAAAACTCTTTTCTATAATTTTAGTAACTTGTATTACTTTAAAATGAATTTAATAACTTCAACTTACAAAAGAATTGGAATTGGAAAAAAAAAAAAAAAAAAAAAAAAAAAAAAAAAAAAACTAGTAAATATTTTATAATTTAATAATGTATTTGAAGGGAGGGGGGGGGGGGGGATTGAGGTCTTGCATGCGAACTTGTCATGTCTGACACATAGCTGAAAATCATTATGGTTGTTGGCCACCGTTATTTTCCAAAAGTTTGTTTCCACTTATTCAATTGATATTACTGATAACTTATTCACCACTTATTCTGATAAAATCTGTCACTTTTTTTTCGTTCTAAAATACTGGTAGCCGAAAATTTTAGTATGTGACAGACATGACAAGTTCGCATGGAAGTAGCCTTTTCTCATATTGCTTAGTTTTCATTTTCCAAAACTTCACGATTGTAGCTTCAAATCTTGTCAATAGAACCTAGGATTGAATTTAGAAAGAAACTATACATTAAATTTAAAAATCGTAAATTAACTCAAAATTACTTGAATGCATCAAAAATATTTGTTAGTTACTTGTTATATTTATGATCAATGCAATATGCATCCAGTGATTCTTTAATGTAATTTTACAGAATTAAATTTTCCCAGAGATAATTCCTATTTTCATGCATTTTCATGAATATGGTTTTCGTTTAAATACTAGGATGGTTTTGATGGCCTCTAAATTTATCTGTACGGTGATTTTCTGTAAAATTTGATTTGCTTTTACATTAAAAAAATAAATAAATAATAAAAACATTCAATTATTTATTAAATTCATTGGTTTATCCGTATATCGTACTCCGGAATAAATTTGAATTTTTCTACTGTCTATTATAACTTTTCTTAAAGAGGATAGATGGCGCCATATTGCAGATAAACTTCTGCTTGGATGTCAAATTAAAAATAAAATGTCCCAAACAACTTACTATTTCTCTAACGCTATAACCATTTTTTTTTCTTTTCTTTATTAGTGTGTGGTGTGTCGATATTTTGTGTTACAAGAAATTGCAATTTTTTTTCATGATAGAAATGGAATTAAAAATATCAGAAACAAAATCTTCTTGGTCCATAGGTCGTTTCGTTTGTGAAGTAATTAAAGATCGGAAAACTTTTGTTGACTGGCTAAGAAGTCGAAAGCTAATCCCAGAAAAGAGGTACTGTCCTGATGGTCACGAAATGCATTTAATTCACATAAAGCTCTGCCCTGTATACCGATGTAAACGTACAACTAAACATGCCGATGGAAAAGTCTATCAGGTATCTCTTCTGAGAGGTACAATACTTGAATCAGCCATTTGCCCTGAAAAAACTATGATGTCTTTTCTATTATTTGCTAATAATTATTCATTTGTTGAAGCCTTGAAAGAGATGACATTTTTCGGGGAAAAAATGTCAAGATCAACTCCTTTACGCGGTTATACACTTTGTCGCGAATTGATTTCTAGATGGATGATTGAAAACCAAGGAGATGAAAAGGAAAAAATTGGAGGACATGATAGAACAGTGGTTATCGAAGTACATAAGATGGAACAATGTAACGTTTTAGGTAGTAATAATTTGGAATATGAAGAAAAGTGGATTATCGGAGTAATGGAGCGTGAAACAAATCGTTATCGAGTGGAATTTTATCACGGTGAGAAGCCTAATGATGAAACTTTGTATGCATTTATTGTGAGGTATGTTTTGCCGCAGACGATAATAATATGTGATTCTGAAGCTGTGAGGAGCGCTTTCGAATATTGCGAAGATTATTATATTTATGAAATTGAAAAAGAAACGGTTCCCCCTGAATGTAGAACAATGCTACAAGCTGTAGAGCGTTCATGGCATGATCGGAAACGAAAAGGAAAGGATCAGGGTGATCCAGAATATAGTGCGTTCGGAGAGCGCTATTTGGAGTATATATTTAGAAGGAAGATGACTTTCGAAAAGATTGATCCTTTCGATCATCTAATTGAAATTATTAGATTGTATTATCCTGTAAAATGAAGTAATACTGTCGATAATTTAATCTCTATAAATAAAAGGAATTCCGAGGATAATTAATTGAATAATTAATTGAGGCACAGGGGAAAGCAAATCTTGGCAATGCGCCAACTCGGTCCAGAGGAAGCAAATCTTGGCAATGCGCCAACTCGGTTCAGAGGAAGCAAATCTTGGCAATGCGCCAACTCGGTCCAGAGGTATAAAAGCAAGATAGAAAAATTTCATTAAATATCTTTCTTAAATTCAGAAACAGTTTTGTTGAGTTCGCCCCTTGGTGGTTAAATGTGAAACTAAAAAATTCCAGAAAATCCCTCCTCTCTCCACCATCTTTTTTTTTTCTTGCCGTGTGTGCACAGCACTTCTGCTAAATGGTACCATAGGCACCGGGGATTCGGTACGAGATTGGGTCTTTTTATGACATTTTGCAATACAAATTTCAGGTTAGTTTTAGAATATAATTACGGGCCCGGGCAACGTCGGGCATCTCAGCTAGTCTTCTATAAAAATATTTTTCTTACATTTATTTAATGCTTATAATGCTTGAGTGCCAAATCAGTCACCGGTGACTGACACTGAACTTTCTGTTTAGCCGCGTCAGCCATCGGTGACTGGCAGTGTAATAAAATACGATATAAAATTTTAAAAGTTACATTCTAAATAAATTTTAAGTAATTTCAGGGTTGTATCATGGATATGCTAAATGCTTCTTGCCAAAAAATTTTAATGGGTTTTATTAAAACACGGTAAACATAAAAAACGGTTGTCTTTCCCAGATATCACAATGTGTGACAATTTGCTTACAAGGAAGGTCTCCATACGGGCATACCCCGAAAAATCTGAAAAAATTGCAGAATGTTCTTCTCATGTGGATATATACGTTTATACAAAAAATTTCGGCGGAACCTCCATTCTGTAACCGTAAAAAAATAATGAAAATTTCGTTAGTTGGCGATTTATCGCCGGTTGGCGAAGGAATGTAATTTCAAAAAATACTTTGTGTCAAATATACTTCAAGCAAAAAAAAAAAAAAAAAAAAAAGTTTCAAGTTGAACTTGTTTTGATAAATTTAATTTAAATAACTTTAGTTTTATAAGTTTTAATTTGTTTTAAGTATAATTTTGTTATATCGGTATTTATATGTATTTATATTCAAATTTAATCATCAAAATTTAAGATTTAAAACGAAATTCATCATTTAAATTAATTAAATTTGTTTCCTGCTCAAAGTCCATTTGAGAATTGTCGATTAGGTTTCGTTGCTATGGAAACATGTGGCTTTTATTTTTGAATACGCTTAAATTTATGAAAATAATTTTTCTCAATATGTTTTTTTTATTATATATGAAAACATTTTTTCCAATGATTAATTAAATAGCTACTTCAACAAATAATATATATATGCAATATAATATGTATATATATGTATATAATATATTAAAGTCTCTCATTGTTTATGTTTAAATTCATTAAATACGATTTACAAGCATTCTAAGGGCAATGTCAGACGAGCGATTTTTTAAAACGTCGATATTGACGCCCTCTCTTGAGGGAATAGAAATGTTCTCGTCTGGTCAGACGACAGTTCCAGGGCCAGCGTCGCAAAAGTGGAGAAAATCTTGACGCTTGCACCTGGCGTTCCCCTCAGCCCGCTCGCCTCTGCTGACGGTCTGGAGGCTGTTGTTTAAATTACGATGGGCAGACGAACTTCTATTTCAACGCTGATTTTGACTTTCTTTATCAGTTTTTCATGAATTTTTGATGTCATTGCGCACCGAATTTTCTCGTTAGAGTTTGAAATGGATTTAGCCGTGGAATAAATAATTTTTGACGTACGAGAAAATTGTATATTGTATAATTAAGAATATTGTAGGGTATATCATCAGAATTAACTAAAGATAAAAATAGAAAAAACAATAAATTGATCAGTGGTATGTTGCACTCTAGATAAAAAAATCAGAAAAATCTGAAGAAAATCAGGAAGTTATGGGAACACTATTTTAATTAATTTTGTTTCATATTTTAAAAAATCATTTAAACTAATTTTACTGTAACAAATTAGATTTTATATGAAAAATATTAGAACAATAAAATATTATTATAAGGAAAAAACTGGAAGTAATCTTTATCAAATTATAGTAATATTATTTTGTCTTAGTATGTTTCCAGAATATTAAATTAAATTCAGAGGCCTTTGCAGGTGTTTTATTTTAGGGGGGGGGGGGGGAGTTGCGAAAAGTAAAAAGACTTTTTGTAAATAGTATTTTATGTTTGTGAAAAGTAACATTTTGTAAGGAAATATGAAATACAGTTACTGAAATTAAAAACCTGGGGAACTAGTTTTCTTTGAAAATTGCAAATTTTTAAACCTAACAATATAAAAGTAATGAATAGTATGTTTTTATGCTATAGAATTTTATGAAAGGATCTTTTTAATATTTCGATTTCGGAGATGGAGCCTGTTTTAATGTTTGGTTTTTGGAGAAGGGGGCCTGTTCACTGTTGAAAAAAAAATCTATTAAATTTATAGCAAAAACTGCTGGTAGCAATTTTGCCAGTATTTTTGTCGTAAAAACTGCAGTAATACATACGTAATTTTTTTTCCTTACATCTAATTTTACTGCAATTTTTACGCTGCAACAAAAATTGCTGGCAACATTGCTACGCGGTAAATTTAATGGATTTTTTTACAGTATTTTATTAATTGAATTTTTGTGTAATGGCTCTAAATAGGCCCTAAATTATGCCTGAATTGACCTCGAAATTAAAATCATTATAAGTTAGATAAAGTTTTGAAAATTTGGAATGGAAAAACGGACAGCAAAGATATGATCATAATGCGTCGTGATCATATCGCAGTAGCGGTTCTATTTACTGCAAGCATATAATTTTGTATAATTATGTATACAATACCAGCCAAGTTTTACGGGGTGTTTTCTCACCACTATATTTTAGCATATAAATTTACCTTACTTAATCATAGGAAATATAATTTTAAGAAAATCAAATTTTTTTGATCAAAAATAGTGGTAGGTAAACAGCGTAAAAGTTGAAATTTACTGTGTATAATATCCTTTCAAAAAGCTTTTAATTGAAAGAAAATAATCATAAAATATCGACATTTTTGTAAAAATTGTGTCCTGCAATTTGCTTAAAATAAAGATTCATAAAAAAAAATTAATATAGTTTAGAATAAAAGAAAAAAAGAAAGTTAAAAACATAGTGATTTTTGAAGCTGTATAGTAAAAATAGATTTATGGAAATATTTCTACATCATTTTATTAAAAATTTCCTCAAATCCAAAGGAGCTACTTTCTGACACTTATCTAAATTCATTTCTTTTTAGAAATGCATTAGATTAGCAGATATTTTTATTCAGAAACTATGTAATCGAATGGATTTATCCATTTTTTTTACACAAACAATTTAAGAAAATACTGCCAAAGTTAGCGTTTTGAATAGAATTTCTGGAAGTGACAGCATGGGAAGGGAGAAAAATCTACAACCATTTGACAACAATATCTTATATCTAGGGATTACAATCCCGGGATCCCGGTGTATTTTTAATCCCGAAAATCCCGGGATTTGTCAGAAAAAAATCCCGGGATTTACGGGATTGTCCGGTTTTCTTACTGGAATAATATTTAGCTGAAATTAAAAAAGATATTTATAAAATTTCGCTTTTGGTTGGGAAAAAATCAATTTTCATGAAGTTTATGCATGATTGAAAAAGAATATATACCTTAAATACTTTTACATACATTTCTAAGCGATTAAATCATTTACAGTGGAAATCTTTTGACTTGCAAATAGATGTAACACACACAGTTATTAGGCAGAAAAAATGAAATCGTTTGTTTATTCCGATTTCACTGCGTATGTAGAAATTTTATTCGCTTCCTCGGTCATTTTTTAATTAGATTTTACTGATAAGCGTCGCATTTGTGTATGATTGTCATTATGTGCTAACTTCTTATCTTTTCGTGCATTCATATTTACTTTACTTTAAAGATGTCAAATGAAAAGGATTCCGTAACTCATGGGAAAGACAATGATACATATTCAGTATGGTATTACTATTATATGGCAGTATGGTATGTCATTTTGACGTACCATTATTGTGGTACGTCAAAAGATGGAAAAAGCGCTAAATGTAAAAGTGTAGCGTAGCGCTTGAAACATTAGATGGATCGACTAAGAGATTGCATACACATTTATACGACACTAAATTTTAGAAAGAATTTATTACATCCTCTTTTCCTTCCAAAAGTCAAGATTACACAGAAGATAAATTGCCTTCTAAAAATTGAACATAGAAGACTTATAATGATTTGACAAAATCTGTAATATCAGTTAGAAATCGTGTCGTGAATTACAGTCTCATAATAAAGGTGTTAATTACAAAAGATGTACAATTTTTTTAAATTTCGGGGAAAAATAGCTTGACTTTTGACAAATGAACATCAATTGCAAACAAACGATTTATGAATATTACTGTTCATTAAAGAAGTGTAAATTTAAACAAATTCTGTAATTTAGGGCTTATGCGCATACATGGATCTTTCACTGAAAAAAAGTGTATTGGAATGCTGACAATATGCGTCTAAAACAGTATGACATTTCAATCAAAAAAGACGTTGTTGCTAATCGTAACTGATGGACCAAATGTAATGCTGAAAGTCGGAAAAGAAATTGAGGCTGATGAACAGCTTTGTTTCGCTCATGGCATTCATTTAGCAGTTTGTGATGATTTATATTGTTGTAACCAACAAAATACAGAACCAGAAACTTCCTCCAATAAAATAGTAGCTGAAACTTGCTGCGGAAGTTAAAATTTAGTCTTAGAAGAAAATGATAAAGATGAAGATATTGAATCTTCCGAAAGTTTAGTATCGGGTTTTGTTTTAATTTTTGAAGACGAAAACGGGTTTTCACACTCTGATAAGTATATCAATGAACTTATCAAAAAAGTTCGAAAATTAGTAATTTATTTTAAACGATCTGAAACAAGGAATGAAATTCTTCACAAATATGTTAAATCTGAAAAAGAGAAAGAACTTCCCCTTCTTTTAGATTGCAAGACTAAATAGAATATCCAAGTAACTGTACTTGAACAATTTTATTTCTTAAAAAATAGCATACAAAAAGCTTTAATTGATTTAAAGCATAAGATCTGAATTGACGATTCCGATTTTCAACTTATAAACAAAATTGTTGAAGTTCTCAAACCGATACAAATCACAGTAGAAGTAATCTGCCACAGGGATTCTAATTTATTAATCGCAGACACATCTTTATAAATTATTTTAATCGGATTTGCTTGCAAAATGTCAGACGTGCTAAAATTATGCATTAGAGAGCGACGACATATGGAATTATTGGGTGTTTCAAATTATTTGCATAATCCTAAAGGAAATGACCTGAGTGAAAACTAGCAGTACGTTTTCTATTCCTAACAAAACTGTTATTAAGAAGCAAGTGAAAGCAATAGTTGGAAGAGTAAACAGTGTTGACAATGGCAACTTTGAAGTTACAGAAATAACGCATATTGAGCCCACTGCGAAACGGCAAACGGATTACCGAACATATAAGGAAAAATCATAACAAGAAACAGAAAAAAAACATGCGAACTGCTGAACCTGAAATACAAAAACAAAAGGATTTATCAGTACAAATTAGAAATGAGATATCTCTCTTTGAAAATGGAAGAGTTACGCGGTCATCATTTAATATTAGCTTATCAATATTTGGTGACGATTCCCTCCGCGAGTGTAGAAGCAGAAAGAGCCTTTTTAACAGCAGGATTTATAGCAAACAAAATTAGAAGTCGACTTGGATATGATACTTTAAATGTTTAGTTATTTCTTAGATCATATTTTCAAAGGAAAACCGATTAGTTAAGAAGCACTCAACTATTCAAACTAATCTTCTTTTTTATCTTGGTATGTTATAATTTTTTACGTTATGCAATATTTTCAAATTTTAACAACTATCACTAATTACAAATTTAAATAATACATTTAGTTAATTTTTTATTGATATGTGTGAGTATGTGTTAAATACTTTTATTTCAAGAAAAAAAACATTCTGTAGGGGAAAATCTTCTGTTTTCGATATTCTAAATTTGTAATCTTTAGTTATTTGGTTATAAGAATAATTCAAAATTTAATTAGTAATAATTTATTAATTATCTTTTCATATTGTAAATATTTACCCATTCAAAGACTTTTTTTAGCATCAAATGAAAGAAATTATTTGGAAGATAAAATACAGACCTTTTTTTTTTTTTTTTTTTTTTTTTTGTTACATTGCTAAACATCAACAACATATTTGTTTTAATTTCCGATTCTTATAATTTATACTATACTTTTTTTATTATTAAAGTAATAAATTTTGAACTTGGCATATTTTTATAAATTAGGCTGCATTTTTGCTTTAATTATTTTTTTCAATATTGTGAAATTTAGCTATTGTGAGAATTAATAATATTGGAGAAATTTTAATTTTCGTAATCCCGGGATTGAATCTAAACAATCCCGAAATCCCGGGATCGGAAATTAGTCTCGGGATTGTAATCCCTACTTATATCTCAACAAGGTAATACAAGTATTTTATTTGCCAAAATCAAAAACGCTATTTCATTCCAAATCCCTTTAATAGTCAGGCTTGTCAATTTTATACTTTTACTGTTAAAAATTAGCTAGAAAATGTGTCAAACTTTCACGTTGTTGAGAAGTGAATTTAATAATCACTAAGAAGTATGTATCCAAAGATTATGTTAACATAAGTTTTTTATCGCTATTAATAATTTTACAAATCAAATTGTCTACCCTAACTTCTTGAGAACAATTAAGTCTAGTTCCGGCTCAGCTCGTCTACAAGTAGGAAAACAATGCAAGCCTGATCTCGGCCCGACGTGAGTCTGCTAAAAAAATATTAAGCTCGCGTTACACGCAATGTAACTATCCGATGCCGATCTCTACACTGTAGAAGTTATATTTCTGCATTGATGCTAGTAGGGGAAAAATGACAGTCCGGCCCCAGGAGGAGGCGTGAGGCTCGGAGGAGGGAGGAGGGCTCCTCCTCCTCAAACCTCCTCCTCAAGCCTCCTCCTCACTCCTCCTCCACAACCCTCCTCCTCCTAAACCCTCCTCCTCAATCCTCCTCATTCCTCAAGGTTGTCTTATAAGAGAAGGGGTTAAAAAGGGGGATTAAATTTTTTTCGTGAAATTTGAATATTTTATGCTATAAGAGAGGGGTAAAAGGGTGATTAATTTTTTAAGTATACTTCAGTACGAGCGGTTCTTTTGACTGTTGATTAAGAGATGAATGATTCATATTAAATTAAAAATAGTAATTAATTAAAAAGTAATTAAAAATAATAAGTGAAAAATAATGAAGGGACTTAGAATTTTTCGAGCGGTTTTTTTAGTCAAGTATAGTACATAGTAGAATTTAAGAAATGAATAATAGCAATTAACGATAATTAGTAATTAATAAAAAAGTAATTAAAAATATTGAGTAAAAATAATGAAGGTAATAATTAAAAATGATAATTAAAAATAATGAGTAAAAAATAATGAAGGGAATTTTTCGGTGAACTTTAG
This sequence comes from Maratus speculifer, assembly GCA_964019185.1. Lineage (NCBI taxonomy): Eukaryota > Metazoa > Arthropoda > Arachnida > Araneae > Salticidae > Maratus > Maratus speculifer. The sequence continues at coordinate 160,566,963 of OZ025302.1, read as the reverse complement.
TTTAAGGATTTATTTTTTGATTTGAAGCGGAAATTTTGGGGAGATTGATTTTTTTTTTTTTTTTTTTTCACCGTGTTTTTAATAAGGGGTTAAGCGGATATTTTGGGGACACAGAATGTTTTTTTCTGTACTATTGTACGAGTAGTTTTTAATTTTAATGTGGTGACTTAAAAATTTTCAGTTTGGTGTAATTTAAGAGTTTATTTTTTGATTTTAAGCAAAAATTTTGGGGAGATTGATTTTTTTTTTTTTTTTTTTTTTTTTTTTTTCACTGTACTCTTACATGATGAGTTAAGCGGATATTTGGGGACATAGAATGTTTTTTTTTCAGTACTATTGTACGAGTGGTTTTCAATTTTAATGTGGCGACTTAAAAATTTTCAGTTTGGTGTAATTTAAGAGTTTATTTTTTCGATTTTAAGTGGAAATTTGGGGAGATTGATTTTTTTTTTTTTCCACTGTGTTCTTACATGATGAGTTAAGCGGGTATTTTGGGGGAAATTATTATTTTAGACTAATCATTCACGAAGGATATTTTGCAGATATAAATGTTTAATAGGGGGAGTTTAACTTTTTTGCAATGAGATTGACGTGCGCTCGTCGACCTAACCGTATGGAGTTTGTAATTTTCTTTGAATCATGTGTGCATACTGGCTTAGACTATCTTAGAAAGACTTCCACCACCTTTATCTCCACCAAGTCATAAATAACACATGCTGGTAATGGGAATTTGTGAATATTAACTTTAAACATTAATTTAATGAAGGAACTTTAAAATTATTTCGAGTACTATTTTTAGTTAACTATGTTATACACTTGATATTTTAGATTAGTTAAAAAATAACATTAAAATTTGAATGAGAAAATATGTTTCAAAATGGGATTTTACTTATTTGCGCTCGTTGACCTAACCGTTCGGAATCTGTGATTTCCCTCGAATCATGTGTGAATAACTGTTAGATTTCTTTAGAAAGACCTGAATAAGCTTCAACCATCATAAATAACGCATGTCTGTAACGGGAATTTGAACTTAATTATTTTAAATATTCATTTTAATGAGGTGACTTCGAAAACAATTTGTAGAACTTTTGAGCGGTAATAATTTTTATTGGGAAACTTAAAAGAATCTTGTGATTTTTTGGGGTCTAATTTTTAATTGCTGAATTGCAATCTGTATTCGCCTTTCTTTCGTGTGATTGTGTAGATGTTGATGAAAACTATTTCTGTTCCAATTAATGAAATTTAATAATTAAAATAATAAAGTGTTCCTCACCAGACACCCCTTTTTCAAAATTCGTGCATATTTTTTAACATAACAATGTGTTTAATATAAGTAATTTTTGTGTGTCCTTTCTTTTCTGAAAGAGTAAGCGATTTTTAACAGAAATATCTTTTGACGTGTGTAATTTTTCGTTGGCAGAACAATTTTCAAATAAATAAATTTTAATATTAATAGAATTTTTGACTTTCCGAAGAAAAAAAGGAACTTATTTTTAATGTTTTAATACTTGTCGGTTAAAAAAATTAAACTATATTTATTATCGAAATGAATTCATCTACATTAATTTAAAAACATATAATATTTATAACCAGTAACGCAGAACTTTTTCAAACCCTGTTAATGAGATTTTATAACAAAAGTGTTATTATATAATTGAATTACTGTTTTTAAAATGTGTTGTATGTATGTGCGTGTTTTGAATGTATCTGTATGTTGTATGTATGTATGTATGTGTGTGTGTTGCATAGTGTGTGTGTGTCGTATGTATGTGTATGTTGTATGTATATGTATGTGTGTGTGTGTTGTATGTATGTGCATGTTGTATGTATGTGTGTGTATGTATGTATGTGTGTGTTGTATGTATGTGTATGTTGAATGTATGTGTATGTAATTTTTTTTGCCGATAGGTGTGATCTTTAGCTGAAAGTGACCTAGGGTCAAAACTTTCACCCAGGAATCGCCACGAGGAGGAAGATCACATGATTCCCGTATTGCACACATTCACATACATTATTTCGAGCGATATTTTTAGCGAAACATAATATGCAATTGAAGTTTTAGAATAATTAAAAAATAACTTTAAAATTTAAATGAAAGAATGTTTCAAAATGGGATTTTATGTGCTAGCATTGAATCGCGCTCGTCGGTTTTTACTGTTTGGAGTCTGTCATTTTCCTTTAACCTTGGAAAACCTTGCGTCAATAAGGATATTTCAGAAAGACCCCCACTTTGGATACTCTTTTAAACTAATATTTGTAATGAGATGTGTTCGCGCGCGTCGGCCTAACTGTTTGGAGTATCAACATAAAATCAGCAAATTAATACAAAATATTTCAAATAGTAAGAAAATGATTGATTAAAATCACCAAGTAAGAATAAAAATACTTCAAGCAATGAGAAAATAAATGTTTAAAATCAAAAATTTAACATTTAAAGGTTTTATCTTCAGATCTAAATAATTTGTGAAAAATGCTTTTAAATATTTTTAAAGCTGTATTGAAAATAATATTTTTCATACCTTAACATCAAAAAAAGTGTTAAATCCAAATCGATGAAGAGTTTAATAATTGTTTTCTCAAAGAGAGGATACTAAATTCGTTGCAATATATGTGTGTGTGTGTAAACATAAATGAATCATTCTTATCTGCTTATCTGATAGCGTTTTCCGAAAAGGGTTGAATCTCTGAATCATAACTGATAGGAACTGGGGTTGATGTGTTATCTTAATTAATCTTAATGAGTACTATATCTAATTAAAATTATTTGACTTGAAATAAAATAACGTCTTTTGAGCAATATCTTTTGAAAACTTAAGATTTAATTATTTAAATCAAATTAAAGGCTTTTTTTTATCTCATCGATTTATTTTAAATAAAACTAAAATATTTTTTTTTCTGTACTTTGTTAGCAAAATAAAGAGTGTATCACATTCATTTCGGCTTTAACTGTTTGAAAATTTAAATTAACCTATAATTAAAATGATTACATAAGGTTGAGTAAGCGATCTTTTAAATGAAATCTAGTTAAAAACGGAACACGCATTCATATAAAACTTTAAATACTTATGGTGTTGTGTATAATGCAATGTATGTATTAAATATTAAATGAAAAATATGAATTAACAATAAATGAAAGACATTAACATTAATAAAATATTAATTAAACATTGCATTGATTAAAAACTTAATGAAAAATATTAATTTGGGAATACGCATCCTTATAAAACTTTAAACATTTATGCTTTTGGGTATAATATTATGGATGTATTAAATATTAAATGAAAAATATGAATTAACAATAAATAAAAAATATTAATTAACATTAATAAAATATTAATTAAACATTGTGTTAATTAAAATATAGATTAAAAATTTAATGAAAAATATTAATTTCTCATGTAATTAAAATAACACTTTATAAATTAATGAATTAATAATAAATGAAACATGTTCATTCGAAACAACTTGAGAAATACTAATTTGTAATGAAATTAGAAAATACCAATTAATTAAATATTAATTAAAAATTAAATGAAAACTATTTATGAGAGACACATTGAAAAATATTCTCACCTTAAACTTTCATTCGCCAATCCTTAAATCCAACCTTCATCGTTGCTTACCTGTTAGGAAATGTCTGATAACAACAAATTCTTATCTTTAACGGTATTTCCCGAAGGCTGACTCACTAGATAAGTAACAATGACAAGTTCAAATCTGAAATTAAGAGTTTATTCATATTGAATATAATTAATATAATGTTTAATTAAAAAGGGACTTAATTTATTTAATACGTCATAATTAAGAATTTAATTAAATCCTAATATAATTTTTTTATCTAATTAATAGAATAAAAAAGAAATTCTTTTCAACATTTTCAAGAAACATCAAGTTATCGAATACTTAATAGATTATTTTTTTAATGAATGTGTAATTAACATTTTTAAAGGATTTTTTTTCTAATTAATTAGTGTTTAATTAAAATTTTCATAATTAAAATAAATATATAAAATAAAAAAGGAATTCTTTTCAAAATTTTCAAGAAACACCAAATTATTATTAAGCAATATTTCGAATAACTACAAACTTTAATCATGATGAGTCATCACTGTGAATGATCTTTTCTTCTCATATGTTATAAAAACAAGTTTAAGTACCTAAATTTATTGATATATTTCATTGTGTGTTGGATCCTTCTTTACTAATCTCGTTAAAATTATTCATTTACCAATGATTTAAATTTCACATTTTAAAGTCATTTATATAATATACTAACATTTGACTATTAAATATCAAATAATGGATATGCACTTTTTACACTCACATCTTACAATGTAATTAGTAATCAAATGTAATGATTTTTAAGCATGTCTTCTTAATTTTTTTACAATGAAAGACTATCACAGTTGAATATTTAGCTTTCTGTTTATAACTTTATCGAGAAATATATAATGCATACCACACGATTTCATTAAATGAATCACAATACATTTCAAACTTCTCATTTTCAATGTTTTATATATACGAGTGTTTATCAAATAGGTGTTTATTCTGAACAATCATTACTTAGTATATTGATGAAAAGTTTGTGTTGAACGGTTTTTAACTTAAATGGTGTGAGAGAAGGATATATTAGGACAGAAGTTATTAAATATAGAGTCTTTAAAGTTTATACCCGTGCAAGAATTGGCATTTCAAGAAACAAAGTTGTGTCACATTTGAAAGCATTCTTTATATTCGAAACGCACACGTGATCACGATCACATCACTGAAGAGCATAGAGAAGCTGTTTATGTTGTATATAATTTGAATTTTCATTAACACAATATTATAACCAAAGTTTTTCGACAGTTTGAAAAATTATGATGTTCAACGTCTGCACACGTTAACACAGAATAAGATTAGCTTATGCCCTTTCGATGATAAGCGTTATTTGCAGGTAAGATGTATTAACATAACAAAATTTTCTTGGTAATTTTACTCGCAGGTTTCGAAACCACAAACATCTGATCATACTTCTCATTTTTAACACGCGACACTAACCATTGGGCCATTAAAGCCCGTAATTTAGTAACTAAAAATTAAGAAAGATCATCGAAAATGATTACTTCACACATGCAAAAATAATTTTTATTGTGACTTATCAGTTAAAAATCACGAAGAAAAGAAAAATATCACATATGTTTTGGATTACTTTGAGATTTTATGAGTCACTTCATCAGTTAAATAGACATAACCACTTCTTATGAATCACTACTTATGCTTAAATTTTGAAACACTTGCTTATATGAAATGTATTATATTTTAGTTTATCAGTGATAGTGCGATTACTTGTTAATAATTTTAATGTTATTAAAAAAATTTAAAAAAATCAAATGTGAATAATTAATTAAAAAAACACAAGTCACTATTAAAGGTTTGAACAAATTATTAAAATTATTTTACAAAACTTTTCAAATTATTTAAAAATGTTTCACTAATATTTAGTAATCGTCAAATTTTAATGTCGATAATCATTTATGTGAGTCAGGTTTTCTGTTTTAACTGTTAAGTTATCAGATTCCCCCTTCAAGTACATCTCATTGATAAGTTTTAATCAACCAATCAACTATTTATTTACCCCAGCAACCAGCTATTTGTTTACCCTAGTAACCAAAAAGCTTTTGTCGACACATGAACAAAATTTTGAAGATGCAAGACTCTTCATTTTCATTCGAAAAAACAATGACTTATGTAATAAATTTTTTCTTTACTTAAATGAAACCTTCACATGTGTATGGTAAAACTTGGAAAATTTCATTTAATGCACAAATTTAAAGTTAACAGACAAGGTCTTCACACATCTTTTAGTATTTTACTAACACTTTGCCAAATATCTTTAGAAAACAACAACAGAATTTTAAATAATTATTTTAATAAAAATTCTCTTTTGTAAGTGTCATTATTAAACTAACTTGAAAAATTAACTTGGCAAAGCAAGTTTTCACTATTCCAACTAAGTAATATTCATAAGTTTTATATGATAAACAACCTGTTTGGTTATGTCCCAGCATGGCTTTATAAAATGTATCTAAAATAACCTTTAATATCAATGTTTAAAAATATGCGAATAATTCAGTTAGTCTTTTATAGATGATTATTTTCCCTTCTATTATTTAAAAGACATTTTAAAATAAAATTATTACTGATGCCAGTTTATCCCAGTGTTATGAAATGTGTATGCAAAACTTTTAATTCTAATTTTCACATTTTATTATTTCAAATTATTGTTTTCAAGTTGTACTAAAATTTGGAAAAAAATATTTAATTTTCATGCATAATTAAATTGAAATACTTTAATAATAAAGACACATTTAACATTGTATACTCACCTAATCCAACACTTTCACAAATACACGTCCGACTCGCTCCAAGGTTTAGGAAGAAATGAGAGATTCAAAGTCCTTATCAGAAAATGTTATCAGATAGTCTTATCTTAAGATAAGTGACGTCAGAGAACATATGTCATCAACTGGTCACGTGATGTATATCACATGACCAGTGCTTTGTTAATTAATCTTATTAATTAACAAAGTTAATTATTAAGTATTAAATAATTTAATTTAATACTTAATAATTAATTAATTAATAATTAATAATTTAATACTTAATAATTAATTAATAAGATTAATTAACAAAGCACTGGTCATGTGATATACATCACGTGACCAGTTGATGACATATGTTCTCTGACGTCACTTATCTTAAGATAAGACTATCTGATAACATTTTCTGATAAGGACTTTGAATCTCTCATTTCTTCCTAAACCTTGGAGCGAGTCGGACGTGTATTTGTGAAAGTGTTGGATTAGGTGAGTATACAATGTTAAATGTGTCTTTATTATTAAAGTATTTCAATTTAATTATGCATGAAAATTAAATATTTTTTTCCAAATTTTAGTACAACTTGAAAACAATAATTTGAAATAATAAAATGTGAAAATTAGAATTAAAAGTTTTGCATACACATTTCATAACACTGGGATAAACTGGCATCAGTAATAATTTTATTTTAAAATGTCTTTTAAATAATAGAAGGGAAAATAATCATCTATAAAAGACTAACTGAATTATTCGCATATTTTTAAACATTGATATTAAAGGTTATTTTAGATACATTTTATAAAGCCATGCTGGGACATAACCAAACAGGTTGTTTATCATATAAAACTTATGAATATTACTTAGTTGGAATAGTGAAAACTTGCTTTGCCAAGTTAATTTTTCAAGTTAGTTTAATAATGACACTTACAAAAGAGAATTTTTATTAAAATAATTATTTAAAATTCTGTTGTTGTTTTCTAAAGATATTTGGCAAAGTGTTAGTAAAATACTAAAAGATGTGTGAAGACCTTGTCTGTTAACTTTAAATTTGTGCATTAAATGAAATTTTCCAAGTTTTACCATACACATGTGAAGGTTTCATTTAAGTAAAGAAAAAATTTATTACATAAGTCATTGTTTTTTCGAATGAAAATGAAGAGTCTTGCATCTTCAAAATTTTGTTCATGTGTCGACAAAAGCTTTTTGGTTACTAGGGTAAACAAATAGCTGGTTGCTGGGGTAAATAAATAGTTGATTGGTTGATTAAAACTTATCAATGAGATGTACTTGAAGGGGGAATCTGATAACTTAACAGTTAAAACAGAAAACCTGACTCACATAAATGATTATCGACATTAAAATTTGACGATTACTAAATATTAGTGAAACATTTTTAAATAATTTGAAAAGTTTTGTAAAATAATTTTAATAATTTGTTCAAACCTTTAATAGTGACTTGTGTTTTTTTAATTAATTATTCACATTTGATTTTTTAAAATTTTTTTAATAACATTAAAATTATTAACAAGTAATCGCACTATCACTGATAAACTAAAATATAATACATTTCATATAAGCAAGTGTTTCAAAATTTAAGCATAAGTAGTGATTCATAAGAAGTGGTTATGTCTATTTAACTGATGAAGTGACTCATAAAATCTCAAAGTAATCCAAAACATATGTGATATTTTTCTTTTCTTCGTGATTTTTAACTCATAAGTCACAATAAAAATTATTTTTGCATGTGTGAAGTAATCATTTTCGATGATCTTTCTTAATTTTTAGTTACTAAATTACGGGCTTTAATGGCCCAATGGTTAGTGTCGCGTGTTAAAAATGAGAAGTATGATCAGATGTTTGTGGTTTCGAAACCTGCGAGTAAAATTACCAAGAAAATTTTGTTATGTTAATACATCTTACCTGCAAATAACGCTTATCATCGAAAGGGCATAAGCTAATCTTATTCTGTGTTAACGTGTGCAGACGTTGAACATCATAATTTTTCAAACTGTCGAAAAACTTTGGTTATAATATTGTGTTAATGAAAATTCAAATTATATACAACATAAACAGCTTCTCTATGCTCTTCAGTGATGTGATCGTGATCACGTGTGCGTTTCGAATATAAAGAATGCTTTCAAATGTGACACAACTTTGTTTCTTGAAATGCCAATTCTTGCACGGGTATAAACTTTAAAGACTCTATATTTAATAACTTCTGTCCTAATATATCCTTCTCTCACACCATTTAAGTTAAAAACCGTTCAACACAAACTTTTCATCAATATACTAAGTAATGATTGTTCAGAATAAACACCTATTTGATAAACACTCGTATATATAAAACATTGAAAATGAGAAGTTTGAAATGTATTGTGATTCATTTAATGAAATCGTGTGGTATGCATTATATATTTCTCGATAAAGTTATAAACAGAAAGCTAAATATTCAACTGTGATAGTCTTTCATTGTAAAAAAATTAAGAAGACATGCTTAAAAATCATTACATTTGATTACTAATTACATTGTAAGATGTGAGTGTAAAAAGTGCATATCCATTATTTGATATTTAATAGTCAAATGTTAGTATATTATATAAATGACTTTAAAATGTGAAATTTAAATCATTGGTAAATGAATAATTTTAACGAGATTAGTAAAGAAGGATCCAACACACAATGAAATATATCAATAAATTTAGGTACTTAAACTTGTTTTTATAACATATGAGAAGAAAAGATCATTCACAGTGATGACTCATCATGATTAAAGTTTGTAGTTATTCGAAATATTGCTTAATAATAATTTGGTGTTTCTTGAAAATTTTGAAAAGAATTCCTTTTTTATTTTATATATTTATTTTAATTATGAAAATTTTAATTAAACACTAATTAATTAGAAAAAAATCCTTTAAAAATGTTAATTACACATTCATTAAAAAAATAATCTATTAAGTATTCGATAACTTGATGTTTCTTGAAAATGTTGAAAAGAATTTCTTTTTTATTCTATTAATTAGATAAAAAAAATTATATTAGGATTTAATTAAATTCTTAATTATGACGTATTAAATAAATTAAGTCCCTTTTTAATTAAACATTATATTAATTATATTCAATATGAATAAACTCTTAATTTCAGATTTGAACTTGTCATTGTTACTTATCTAGTGAGTCAGCCTTCGGGAAATACCGTTAAAGATAAGAATTTGTTGTTATCAGACATTTCCTAACAGGTAAGCAACGATGAAGGTTGGATTTAAGGATTGGCGAATGAAAGTTTAAGGTGAGAATATTTTTCAATGTGTCTCTCATAAATAGTTTTCATTTAATTTTTAATTAATATTTAATTAATTGGTATTTTCTAATTTCATTACAAATTAGTATTTCTCAAGTTGTTTCGAATGAACATGTTTCATTTATTATTAATTCATTAATTTATAAAGTGTTATTTTAATTACATGAGAAATTAATATTTTTCATTAAATTTTTAATCTATATTTTAATTAACACAATGTTTAATTAATATTTTATTAATGTTAATTAATATTTTTTATTTATTGTTAATTCATATTTTTCATTTAATATTTAATACATCCATAATATTATACCCAAAAGCATAAATGTTTAAAGTTTTATAAGGATGCGTATTCCCAAATTAATATTTTTCATTAAGTTTTTAATCAATGCAATGTTTAATTAATATTTTATTAATGTTAATGTCTTTCATTTATTGTTAATTCATATTTTTCATTTAATATTTAATACATACATTGCATTATACACAACACCATAAGTATTTAAAGTTTTATATGAATGCGTGTTCCGTTTTTAACTAGATTTCATTTAAAAGATCGCTTACTCAACCTTATGTAATCATTTTAATTATAGGTTAATTTAAATTTTCAAACAGTTAAAGCCGAAATGAATGTGATACACTCTTTATTTTGCTAACAAAGTACAGAAAAAAAAATATTTTAGTTTTATTTAAAATAAATCGATGAGATAAAAAAAAGCCTTTAATTTGATTTAAATAATTAAATCTTAAGTTTTCAAAAGATATTGCTCAAAAGACGTTATTTTATTTCAAGTCAAATAATTTTAATTAGATATAGTACTCATTAAGATTAATTAAGATAACACATCAACCCCAGTTCCTATCAGTTATGATTCAGAGATTCAACCCTTTTCGGAAAACGCTATCAGATAAGCAGATAAGAATGATTCATTTATGTTTACACACACACACATATATTGCAACGAATTTAGTATCCTCTCTTTGAGAAAACAATTATTAAACTCTTCATCGATTTGGATTTAACACTTTTTTTGATGTTAAGGTATGAAAAATATTATTTTCAATACAGCTTTAAAAATATTTAAAAGCATTTTTCACAAATTATTTAGATCTGAAGATAAAACCTTTAAATGTTAAATTTTTGATTTTAAACATTTATTTTCTCATTGCTTGAAGTATTTTTATTCTTACTTGGTGATTTTAATCAATCATTTTCTTACTATTTGAAATATTTTGTATTAATTTGCTGATTTTATGTTGATACTCCAAACAGTTAGGCCGACGCGCGCGAACACATCTCATTACAAATATTAGTTTAAAAGAGTATCCAAAGTGGGGGTCTTTCTGAAATATCCTTATTGACGCAAGGTTTTCCAAGGTTAAAGGAAAATGACAGACTCCAAACAGTAAAAACCGACGAGCGCGATTCAATGCTAGCACATAAAATCCCATTTTGAAACATTCTTTCATTTAAATTTTAAAGTTATTTTTTAATTATTCTAAAACTTCAATTGCATATTATGTTTCGCTAAAAATATCGCTCGAAATAATGTATGTGAATGTGTGCAATACGGGAATCATGTGATCTTCCTCCTCGTGGCGATTCCTGGGTGAAAGTTTTGACCCTAGGTCACTTTCAGCTAAAGATCACACCTATCGGCAAAAAAAATTACATACACATACATTCAACATACACATACATACAACACACACATACATACATACACACACATACATACAACATGCACATACATACAACACACACACACATACATATACATACAACATACACATACATACGACACACACACACTATGCAACACACACACATACATACATACATACAACATACAGATACATTCAAAACACGCACATACATACAACACATTTTAAAAACAGTAATTCAATTATATAATAACACTTTTGTTATAAAATCTCATTAACAGGGTTTGAAAAAGTTCTGCGTTACTGGTTATAAATATTATATGTTTTTAAATTAATGTAGATGAATTCATTTCGATAATAAATATAGTTTAATTTTTTTAACCGACAAGTATTAAAACATTAAAAATAAGTTCCTTTTTTTCTTCGGAAAGTCAAAAATTCTATTAATATTAAAATTTATTTATTTGAAAATTGTTCTGCCAACGAAAAATTACACACGTCAAAAGATATTTCTGTTAAAAATCGCTTACTCTTTCAGAAAAGAAAGGACACACAAAAATTACTTATATTAAACACATTGTTATGTTAAAAAATATGCACGAATTTTGAAAAAGGGGTGTCTGGTGAGGAACACTTTATTATTTTAATTATTAAATTTCATTAATTGGAACAGAAATAGTTTTCATCAACATCTACACAATCACACGAAAGAAAGGCGAATACAGATTGCAATTCAGCAATTAAAAATTAGACCCCAAAAAATCACAAGATTCTTTTAAGTTTCCCAATAAAAATTATTACCGCTCAAAAGTTCTACAAATTGTTTTCGAAGTCACCTCATTAAAATGAATATTTAAAATAATTAAGTTCAAATTCCCGTTACAGACATGCGTTATTTATGATGGTTGAAGCTTATTCAGGTCTTTCTAAAGAAATCTAACAGTTATTCACACATGATTCGAGGGAAATCACAGATTCCGAACGGTTAGGTCAACGAGCGCAAATAAGTAAAATCCCATTTTGAAACATATTTTCTCATTCAAATTTTAATGTTATTTTTTAACTAATCTAAAATATCAAGTGTATAACATAGTTAACTAAAAATAGTACTCGAAATAATTTTAAAGTTCCTTCATTAAATTAATGTTTAAAGTTAATATTCACAAATTCCCATTACCAGCATGTGTTATTTATGACTTGGTGGAGATAAAGGTGGTGGAAGTCTTTCTAAGATAGTCTAAGCCAGTATGCACACATGATTCAAAGAAAATTACAAACTCCATACGGTTAGGTCGACGAGCGCACGTCAATCTCATTGCAAAAAAGTTAAACTCCCCCTATTAAACATTTATATCTGCAAAATATCCTTCGTGAATGATTAGTCTAAAATAATAATTTCCCCCAAAATACCCGCTTAACTCATCATGTAAGAACACAGTGGAAAAAAAAAAAAATCAATCTCCCCAAATTTCCACTTAAAATCGAAAAAATAAACTCTTAAATTACACCAAACTGAAAATTTTTAAGTCGCCACATTAAAATTGAAAACCACTCGTACAATAGTACTGAAAAAAAAACATTCTATGTCCCCAAATATCCGCTTAACTCATCATGTAAGAGTACAGTGAAAAAAAAAAAAAAAAAAAAAAAAAAAAATCAATCTCCCCAAAATTTTTGCTTAAAATCAAAAAATAAACTCTTAAATTACACCAAACTGAAAATTTTTAAGTCACCACATTAAAATTAAAAACTACTCGTACAATAGTACAGAAAAAAACATTCTGTGTCCCCAAAATATCCGCTTAACCCCTTATTAAAAACACGGTGAAAAAAAAAAAAAAAAAAAAAATCAATCTCCCCAAAATTTCCGCTTCAAATCAAAAAATAAATCCTTAAACTAAAGTTCACCGAAAAATTCCCTTCATTATTTTTTACTCATTATTTTTAATTATCATTTTTAATTATTACCTTCATTATTTTTACTCAATATTTTTAATTACTTTTTTATTAATTACTAATTATCGTTAATTGCTATTATTCATTTCTTAAATTCTACTATGTACTATACTTGACTAAAAAAACCGCTCGAAAAATTCTAAGTCCCTTCATTATTTTTCACTTATTATTTTTAATTACTTTTTAATTAATTACTATTTTTAATTTAATATGAATCATTCATCTCTTAATCAACAGTCAAAAGAACCGCTCGTACTGAAGTATACTTAAAAAATTAATCACCCTTTTACCCCTCTCTTATAGCATAAAATATTCAAATTTCACGAAAAAAATTTAATCCCCCTTTTTAACCCCTTCTCTTATAAGACAACCTTGAGGAATGAGGAGGATTGAGGAGGAGGGTTTAGGAGGAGGAGGGCTGTGGAGGAGGAGTGAGGAGGAGGCTTGAGGAGGAGGTTTGAGGAGGAGGAGCCCTCCTCCCTCCTCCGAGCCTCACGCCTCCTCCTGGGGCCGGACTGTCATTTTTCCCCTACTGATGCTGTCAAACTAAGTATCGGCTAATGACGTACATTTCTACACGTTATTTTCGTTAAAGCCATATCCATTTAAAATAACTCATATTTTATCGTTTCTGCGCAAATCTTTATAACGGGCCGGTAGCCCCCGCTAATTTTTTTTTACCGGCAATGCTCGTATGGCCCATTCAATTTTTCTTATTTTTGCCGACCTAGATCGCAGGCCGGCCCGGGCCCGTGCAGACCTCTACCCCAGACAGGACGATTTTAACAATACAATGCATACAGTGACATGAGTAAAATTGGTACACAAAATCTTCATTTGGCGCCCCTTCGTTCTGGTGCCTTTGGTACATGCCCCCTCCACTCCCCATTCCATTAGTGCTGACTATCTGTGCTAAATCTTGGGCAAATTTTTAGTTTTTTACACTTCGGCCGAAAATTCGGATTCCTCTAAAGTTTTAAATTTACTATTTTACGCTAAACGTAGTAAATCATTTTTTTAAATAGGTATTTTGAAGAAATTAAAATTATTGAAATCAAACCTCGTTAAAAAAAGCCAGTTTCTTTTACATTTTTGAAGCAAATACAGTTAAGTTTCGTAAAATTTTTCTCGTTCATATTTTTTTTTCTTTATTATTATCACTTTCTTCGTAAAGTTTTATGTGGCATCAAAATCAAGATTCTCTGGTAAAATAATACAATACTACTTGCATATGGCGACAAATTTATCCAGTTAAAGTGTAATAAAATTTAAAGTAAATATGCAATATATGCATAAATTTCAATTAGAAATTTTTCATTTTTCAATATGATTTTTGAACCTGTTTTTGGGAAAGAAACTTCTTAATATTGTATGTTTCATTAGCCTTGATGAGATTTTAACTATGATAATAAAAATTATAGTTTCTAAATTTTTAAATGCACTATTAAAATAAAGATTTTTTGAAAAAATGAAACATTCTTCGTTTCACTAAAGCGCCTTTCATTACCGGAAAAGCAAAAGCAGGGTTGACAGGCTAGAAAAAGCATACTGTTATGACCTGTGTCATAAAATTTAGATGCACACGAATAGCGTTATCATTTTACGGGGGTGGGGGTGTCTGGTACATGATGTGAATAGCTATCCCTAGGAGGAAGGTGGTTTTTCTTTTGAAATCGTTATCATTTTTGGCCCAATAAAAAAGAAACATTTTTATTTGTAACCTAATCTTTACATCAAAATATTATTTTATCTTTTTCTAAAAGCAGATGTCTCTTTTTTTGGAAATGCATTGTTATTAAAATTATGAAATGATTATAAAATTATTTAATTTCAAACTATGGGACACCCCAACGTTTAGTATTACTGTTGTATTGTCATAGGTGTATGTATATTGATTCGCTGTTCGACAAAACGCATACGAAGTTATGTTTGTAACGATACCTGTATTTACTAATAAATAAAATAAAAAGTTGCCCGCCTGTTTTGTTGTGCCCGCATTTCGAAGTTCTGCTTGTCCCGCTCCCTGCGAGCAGAGGCGGATTACCCATTAGGCTGAGTAGGCTGAAGCCTAGGGGCCCAGAAGAAAAGGGGGCCCGGTGCTAAAATTTTCCTTATATAAAGAACAAGAAAATAATCTTTTACACTGGTCGGACATTAATACAAAAGACAAAAGATGTGCAAATTTCTTTGTCGTAATCTTTTATATTTTAATCATCAATGATTTATGAGTTAATGAAGCAAGCATGTGTTTTAATTTTTCCAGTACATACCACTTTAAAGGTGTGAAAGGGGGCCCTTAGAAAGTCAAGCCTACGGGCCCGGGTGGTAGTTAATCCGTTCCTGCCTGCGAGAACAATTCTAAGAAGATGGTATTACTGTAGAAAGTATTGTGTAACAAACTGCTATTTTAAAATACTTTTAAATGTTAATTATTTCTTTTAAATGCTGTTTGATATAAAGTTATTTCATACATAAAATGACAATTTATTAATTTCTCTTCATCTGAATCAATAAATTATTCGAAAAATAAATGTAACCATATTTGTATATCACTCCAAACAAAAGAAAAAACTCCAAATATCAAGGGAATTTTTAGACATTAATAAATGTATCATTACGGAGGGAGAGGGTGTTCGAGGAATGATAGCGTATGCTATCGTAAGGGAGGAGGGGTTCCAAATTTACCAAAAAATTTATGACATCGTTATATGTGCACGTACAGCCTCTAAACGGAAAAAATATGCCCTTTGTTCATGGGGGAGGGGGTAGCACATACTTTTTTGACTCATGTAACGCAAATTTCACACTTTAGAAATTTGTCAATCCTATTTTTCATTCATACAACTAAGATGTTTGTTTTGCTATCACGTTCTGTAGCAACTTTTTTTAAAAATCAATTTAGTTTATTTATTTATTTAATAACTAGCAGGCTATGCCCGCTGCGCTGGTCAATATTTCAAAATCAACCGTGGATGAAACGAACTGGTGAATTTAAATTTGTATTTTAAATAATTTGGACCTCCAGCAGCACCTTGCTCATTGCTGAAAACGATTTAGACACCATTGTGATATTAAATTATCTTAAACGTTGCGCAAAAACCAGCTATTTAGACGTAACTATTTTAGTTTATTACTAACAGTGAACATTTGGAAGCGAAATGAGACCATTATGGCAACAGGATTTAAAATTTTCCCTTATCTGAAGAAATATTAATTATTACAGTCGTTATCATGATACAACTTCTGAAAAATTTCTTCACAACTTTTCATTATGTGAAGCCAGGAACCCAAAGCTACTCCCACCTAAAAAGTTTATATATATATTAAATTTTGTCCGCGCGATAAAAGGCACAATTATGCAAGAATCATCTTCAAACTCGTCAAGTACATTGAGATGGTTAATATCTCAGTGGGAATTGCAAATGAGCAAAATCGGCCCAAGGGGGTGGTAATTGGGAAGGGTTCAAAAATTTGAATACCATCTTAACATGGCTTTCACAAAACCAGCTCTTACAAAACAATAGCAGCAAAAAAATAAACATTTTTCGTTACAGCAAGTTGCCAATGATAAAAAAACACACATTAAAATTCTCACTACAACAATTACTTTATTATTGCAAAATTTCCTCCTGAAAAATGAAAACAAAATTATTTGCTCTTTCATATTTAAGCATTTTCTTTTTAGTTATTTAAGATAAAATTATGTAAATTTGAATAATTTGGCGAACGATTTGGCGAAATTGGTTGACGTGATAATCAAGTAGTAGCCAATTTGCACTTTTCATATTTCACAAAAGATTCCTACACAGACATCATATACGCAATAGGTTTAGCACGACTATCTTGCAACTACAATGTGGCAAAATCCTCGTTTTAGAATACCAAAGAAATTTATGTATATTTTATTATTTTCTATCATTTTAAACAGTAATTAACAATAAATAAAAAGTAACTGTAGAACAAAACAACAAATATCATTTCAAAAAAGAAAAAAATGAAAGTAAATAAACAACTTATCATCAGATAAACAACTATAGCTGGGTTACCATATGAGGCAAATAATGCCATTTTGGCGCCAGTGTATGAGTATATGACCGAATCCGTGACAAAATTTCCATTTGGAAAATCTTTAATCGGTATTTATACTGCATTTAAGAAAAAACTTTGACACAGATGTCATGTATGCACCACATTGGCGCAATTTTTTTCTGGCGCCAATTTGGAGAACTTGGTTTTTAATTACCAATTTCATAAATATTTTTTAATTATTTTGTATTATTTGAAAAAAAATAATAAATAAAAAGTTTAATTAATAACTATAGAACAAAATGATTTATATTATTTTAAAAAACAAAATGAAAGTTAATAAATAGTTTATTAATAAATAAACAACCATAGTCAGTTTACCATGTGTGGCATAAAATCGCCATTTTGTTGCAATCGTGCGAATGTGGTGCGTATATGACATCTGCTCCAAAACTTTAAAAAGTTGCAATTAAATTATTTTACAGTTTGGATCAGGAAGACATTTATACTAAAATTTAAACATTATACGCATTTTTTTTTTTTTTTTTTTGCTATAACTGCTATTTATATATTTACAATTAAACAATAAAAAAAATATCCTAAAAATGCTCTCATACATTTCAAAGAGAGTGAGAGAATTTAGAGATTGCGAACATCGCTCCGACTTATGCCTTCTTGGCATAAAATCGCATTGTTTGATGACAAAAGTAAATTCAAACACCCAAATAAACAAATAACATACAATTAACAGATAAAACAATTTTTAAAAGTAATTCTGCTATTTTGTCCTGTAAGACACATAATGGTAGAATTAGATTTAAAAAATTTTTTTTTTAAAAAATAGAAAAATGTTATTTACGTTTTATCTAATAAAATATTTAAAATGCATTTTTTTTTAGCCTGTGCAAAAGAGAATAGCGAAATATTGGAGAGGAAATGGTTAATTAAAAAAGACTTGTAAATTTTATTCAGCGGGAATTTTTTATTTCAAAATGTTGAATTTATCTATAGTAATAACGCATAATTGCATAAATTTCCTTCGAATTGCAAAATTTTTCCTTCAGTACAACTTGGTACAACAACATCGACCGATTTCGCCAAATTATACAAATCGCCAAACTATTAGCCAGATTATATAGATTAGCATAAATTTTCATTTAAATAACGAAAAACAAATTAGCAGAGCATATATAAAAGCTGAAATAAAATGTCGAATTAAAAATCACTTAATGACATAATTAATATTTATATTATGCTTAATGTCAAGTGAATGTGACATTTACGATCATCCATTATTGACATTTAATCTTGGAATTTGACGGTAGATTTTTAATCGACGGGATAATCTTTCCTTCTTAAGTTTCTAAATTTTAAAACTGTAATTTTTCCTGTAAGTGAAATTGACGAAATGGCACAAGAAAAATTAAATTAACAATAAAAACATTTGCAAAAAGAAATAAAAGAGTTATATCTATATAATTTACGATTAAATATTAAAATATACTCTAAAAATTCTCTTCACTTGAAAAAAAAAAAAAAAAAACATTATAGCGACCATTAAGAACCTATGTCAGGCATTAAGTCAGTAGTGCATTTTCGGGTTAAAAACACATTCTTTGGCGACAAAAGCAAGATGAAAATGGTATAGAAACGAATAGTAACTCACAACTTACAGTGTCTTTTACAATCAGATCTGCTTTTTTCTGCTGTAAGTTATATTATACGGAAATTCGATAAAAAAGAGAAAAAAAATAATAAAAAAGGAAATAACTATTATTAAAAATTCATTTAATCAATTTCTGAAATTCATGTTTTTATTCTAACACCAGGGATAAGTCGCCAAAAGTTGAACCAATTGTTATATTTCGCGTTAATTTATTTTTTAAGCATTACAAATATTTTTTTCATTTTCCAGATAAATATATTTTTATAATATTACGCTTCATTTAAGCGGTCTTTCTTTATTATTATTAATATTATCAGTAGTTATTTTCTGCTATTATTTGCAAGATATTTGTAATATTTCTAATAGATATAGCCATTTTAATTCTTTTAGCAATTATAATTTTCGCCAAAAACAGCTACTGGCAACCCTTTTGTCAAATATAACCGAAAAATACGAAATTTACTACGAAAAATCAGAGTTATCCCTGTAAATTTGAATCATAAACCTTCGGAAAAATATTTCCTATCGAATGATACAATCGGCAAAAAAATCCATCGGGTAGTTTTGAAAACACTCGTTTGGAAGTTTCAGAACTTCTGCTTTATAATATATATGATAAAATAAATAAGAAATTTGACCTAAATGAAAGTTGAATAACAATTATTACCATTTTAATAATATCTGCAGTCATATGTATTTCTTAAAGATGGTGGATTTTTCATTTAACATCAGATGTAATTCCTGTAATTTTCCTGTAAAATTCCAGTAAAAAGTAATTCCTGTAATTTTGGATATTTTAAATAAAAATACCTGGTAAATAATCTGTCACTTACCATAGAATGAACACAGTACCGTCTGTGTATGACATATTTTTTTTCTAATTTCTTGAATAATTGATAAAAAATTACAGAATACTTTATTTCCTCCAAAAAATCCATCTTATTTAAATTAAAAACATCGAATTAAAAGCTTCCTATTATCAATGGAAACAATAATCGTCTGCATATTTTGACGGAAAGGTCACGTTCGTGTGGATGGAAGTAGCGCAGATGTTTATTTTTCACTGGAAAACCAAAGCGTCAAAATAATCTGTCGTCTGACATTAGCCTAAATATCCAACAGTTTTGAGTTGCATAATAATCGTTTGCTTTTGGCGAGGAAAAGAGCTACCCGCCAAATCGAGTCACTCTTTCGTCTTTTCACGCCAAATATTCGAAACTATTTTATTTTTTTTTACATAATTCCTAATGTGATTCCGCCGACTAATTTTGACGGATCCTTTATTACATACATAAGTACTTTAATTAGTATTTTTTTTCAAAAAATTCTGAGTATGCCCAGTATGCAGACCTTCCTTGTTAGTTAATTTTCTGGCTATTCCTATACCAAATTGTGCCACATTTTCTTCATAGCATTGTTCATAATATTGTCCTCTTAGAGACTTTTACAGTTTATTTTTTATTTATTTATTTTTTTTTTTTACTGAATATGTAACGGGAATTTTATTTTGCGGCCAAACAGAAAGACAGACAGACAAAATAAACTTGCCACTGCACGTGTTAAAGGGTTGTGTCAGCGGCCTTTAAAAAAAAGACTCATCATATGTAAAAATAATTCTGTATTAATTTTAAGTATTTTAAAAAAGCATTATTATTAGTATTTTAAATTTTTGTCCAAGTAAAAATTTCAAAGCATAGTTATTACCTTTGAAAAGGGCTTAAATTTTATGCAAAATTATTTTTTAAAACGTAGCACATCAGTATGTGGCGCAAACTTTCGATGACGTAAAATGTGGTGAAAACCGAATTTTGATAATTGCATTAACTAATGAGTTGATTCTGTATTTAAATTTCTCTATAGGATAATATAGGACTCGGGTCCACAATCGATGCTTCTAATGTTTTGCTTTTACCGACATCTCCATCAAAACACGATTGTTAATTATCTAATACGCATTTCAAAATAAGAAGTTTGACCTCAGATACTGATGTGCTGCGTTTTTGATTATTATTATTAATTTTAAATATATTCTTCTCAAAAAGGCTTCAATATAATTTTCTTTCCAAATTACTTATTGCCTTTTATGACAAGTTCGGTTTTAATAAGGTAATTTCTGATAAAAGAATAAGCTTTTTACTCATGAAAATCAAATTTTAAAAATGTATTTTTTTAGTGAGTGTGTATTCCCCCCCCCCCCCTCTTTCGTAAGCTAATTTATGGTTTTTCGTTTGGCAGAAATCGCTGGAAAAGATTTTAAGAAATCTCTATTAGTTAAGTAAAAAAAAAAAAAATACATTTCATGAGTTGGCAGTCAAAGATATTAAAAATGTGTTGCAAATGCTTATACATTCGAGAACATACATGTACAGTATACAGTATACATATTTTGAAAGAACAGTCCAGACCGTTCAGTATAAATTTAATTAAAAATTAATTAAGAATTTTCAGTTATAAATTTTCCTGCAAGGCATTCAAGCTGTGAATTTACAAGAATTCAAAAATTGTGTAGCCCAACCCTCTTTCCAAGTTTGATTTAACATTTCACATTTCTTGTTCATAAAGCAAAGTAAATGGTGATTGGATCGTAAAAGTACAAAGTAGGAATATAAATTTGTTATTATTGTTTTTTAAAAGCACATACACCTGTCTCCATAAAAATAACGATAAAGTTACGTGTTTCGAAAGGGGGGTGAATATTTTACTGTGATAGTAGAAGAGAAGAAGAATAAATAATGTATTTTTATTATTATTATTTTATGGATGACTCTTTATTTTCTATAGTAATGTTTCTTTCTCTCTCTCTCTTTCTTTCTTTAAAAGAATTAGTTTCTCTCTAGTAGTTTTTCTATAAATCTTTTGAATAAAAAAAGTATTTATTTGCTTAACGTACTATATGTATCCCCCCCCCCTTTTTTTTTCAGTTTTGTATTTATTTACGTAAAGGCAGCATTTGATTGAAAATGAAGATTTTTCTTAATTTGAAAGGCGTTCATTTTACTCAACTTTTATAGAGTAACTAAAGCGTGTGTATTTTATTTTTTAATTTATTTAGAGAAACTTAACTGCTGGCACATACATACGATGGCTATAATTAATTTATTAAAGGGAAAAGCCTTTAGTCTACTGTAAAGTAAAATAATAATTATAATAACTTTTTCGTTGCATCGAATCTTACATACGCCAAATTAAGGTGCGCAACTGGTAGACAGACTTGCTTCTGCTCTTATAGTGTTTACAAATTACTTTACCCATGTGAAAAAGATTTGGTCATTTCGAAATATGCTCTATTTATATTTTAACAGCTGATTTAAAAAGTGTTTTCTTATAAATAATTATATTTAAATGTGCATTTTCTGTAAAAAACGTTTGATAAATCTGAAATTAGATTCCATTTGTAATCAATTTCTGAAGTATTTCTATTTTTGCCCTTTAATGTAAATTACGAACTACAATAAACTCTCCGTAAGGCGGACTCTGTGTGAGACGAAAAACTGTTGAACTCTGAAAAATTTTCAAGACCCTGTAAATATATAAACGCTGAGTAAAATTTGTCTAAGGCGGAATATTGTTTACTACGGAAAAATTTCTCGGTCCCGATCGATTCCGCCTTAGACAGAATTTACTGTAAGTGCCTTTTAAATTAATGCATTTTGGACAATCAGTAGTTTAAAATATATTCGAAGACTGTAAATGTAATAAACAAAAATAAAATAACATAATTTTTGTATTACATAATAATTATCATTGTAATAGCATTTCTATTTAATCATATGTGTTTCGAATACCTGAAATTTGATATTTTAACTTCAGGCTGTTCGATTATGTTGTCTCTGAATCTTTAAAATGGTCAGGATAACAAATTTTATTATTATTATTTTAATACTATGTATAATATATTACTTTTTACTCTCCCCCCCCCCCCACCTCTCTCTAGCAGTGCAGGAGAATTTCGTTTTTTCTGTGGTGGTTCGCCCTGTATTAATATTTCGTATTTTTAATTAAGTTTTCCTGTGTTTCTTGCGAATTTCAGCAAAAATCCTAACATATACAAGATCTACCAAAGTAATCCCCGCCTATGTCAAGCTTATACTTTGCTTTGTGTTCCAGGAAATCTAAACACATTAAAAAATTTGACACATACTACCGAGAACAAAAAAAAAAAAAAAGCTTTTTTATTTGAAATAAATCTCATTCTGTCAAATAAAAGTACTAATTTAATGGTAAAAGATGATAATCTAGTTATTGATACTTTTGTAGTATACACATTAGAAATGTATGTCGACAAAGTATACACTGAAAAAAATGAAGTATTCAAAAATGAGAAAATTTATGTACTCATATTGAATTGAGTATGTTTGGATCAAAAATGAACACATTGCTTCCTCAATTTTGAAACATCACATAATATCGAATCCAAATAAACGATAATTTTGTATCCTGTATTGGTTTATTTCATTCACTTTAGCATAAAAGATGCTTATTAATGTAAATGTTAAATTATGCACAGTATTTTAAAATAATTAAAAAGTGTTTGCAAACAATGCTCTTGGCATAAAAATATTCGATTCGGGTGTTTTGCTTATAATTTTGCCATTTTTTTTTTCAATAAAAATCAATTAAACGTTTTTTGTTAATAATCTTGAGCAAGAAATAAATGTCAGCATATTTTTAATTTAAGAGCACACACTAGTCACACGCCAAGGCAAATCAAGATGGCCGACTGTCTTTTTCAGCTGATTCAAAGGATGGACTAAAATGGAAATGATTGACATCTAATCATCCAATTAGGAAATAGAATTTTCTTAACCAATCATCTGTGACGATTTTTCTCCTCAAAGGCGTGTTTTCTAGACGGTGTCTTGTCTAAAGGATTTTTTCA
Source organism: Maratus speculifer (assembly GCA_964019185.1). NCBI lineage: Eukaryota > Metazoa > Arthropoda > Arachnida > Araneae > Salticidae > Maratus > Maratus speculifer. The sequence goes on along the minus strand of OZ025302.1, from coordinate 160,543,110 downwards.
ACTGTCTTCCCATTACTTTCACTACATTCGATGATTTCAAGTTTATAAAAGTTGTAAAAGAATTTCAATCTGTTTACCTTTAGCGTCCCAAAATTAAACGGTTTGATTTTCAGAAAATAAACGAATTATTAATTTAGATAGATTATTATAAAATAAAAACTATTTTATTTATTTAACGCGATTACAAAAAAATATAAAAATAAAAAAAATACTATTGAATGAAGGGATGGGGAAATATCAGGTACAAGTACTTTAAATAACTATTTGGGGGGGGGGGGGAGGAATTCTTTTTAGAATACGAAACTTATCAAGAGACTTATATAAGATAAATAGCACTGAAGGTTTAAAGTAAGATCTTCATAAAATTATGAGTAAAATATTTAGACAAATTCAAATATTTTAAAAATTTGTGTTTTTTTTGCGGAGAGGGATACAGCAAGGGAGAAAGGGAAATAGAAATTTTGGAGAAAGGAGGTATAGGTGTTAATCCCAGCCTAGTCGTCGTTTATAGACATAACACAATTTCCTATTGTTAATAGTAACAAATGTGGCAGAAAAAGTGTCGCAAATTTTTAAAAAAATGTGTGACATTAGGTCGGTAGGGCAAAATATTTTGCCAAAATTTCAGGTGGAAGGAAATTTAGATTTTTTATGATTATTATAAGCATTTTGTAAATACCGCAAGGAGCTCTAATAAATTTTGAGTGATGTGAAGGGGGGATGCAAGGAGTTTATTAGCTGACTTGTCTTATTTACATGACTAAATATTAAAAAGTAGTATTAAAAAATAATAAACAGAAAGACGAATTTTTGTATGCTTTGCAAAAAAAGATAGAAAGGAAACGTCAATTTTGGTGTGTAAAAAGTAAAATTATATGATTGATTATTTATTATTACAATAAAAGTTTTAGAAAAATCAAAGACTTTTAAGGTTTAAAATTTGTCAGCTGAGGGAAAAAAGAAATAAGCACATTTATTATTTATTTATTTATTTTCGTGTATGTGCGGAGAGGGGAGATGTTTATCAGATGACTTATTATTTATTTGCTTTTAAAAATATTTATAAATCGGTTTAAAAAATCATAAAAGTGAAAAGATTTAAAGAACTAAATTTTCTGCACTTAATAAAAGGAAGGGAGAGATAAAACCCAATTTCAGTCGTGGGAGGGGGGAGATAAAACCCAATTTCAGTCGTGGGAGGGGGGAGAAGTTTTGTTATTGATTTTTTATTGTTTCAATAAAGTGACTTATATGCTACAAATATGGGTATTGGGGCTAGTCTATTAAACGGCGAAGTGATATGTTCGGAAAGTGCAATTTAAAAGATTGTGACAGGTTCAAAACACAAATCAAAATTTTGATAAAAAGGGAAGCTAAGGGCTTATCTGGAGAGACCTCAAGGGAGGGGGGAGTGATTTTAGAAATTTGGAAACTCCAATCGCATGAACGGGTCGTAACTCATTTTTATAATGCGGGTCGTGTTCCGTCTACTTTTTTGCTGTGGGTCGGGTTTGGGTCCGGTTGACTTCCATTTTTTGTTAATTTCTACTTGGGTCGAGTTTGGGTCCGGTTGACTTCTATACTTTGCTGCTGTTCGAGTTAATTTCTAATTTTTTTGCTTTTTGGTCGGGTTTGGGTCTGGTCGACTGCTACATTTTGTTGTTGGTCGGGTGGACTTTTACTTTTTAGCTGTACTTAGAGCATTTGGAGCATTTTAGAATTTGGTTTTAATTTTGTGAGAAGGTTTCGGGTTGATCCGAATTGATTGGAATGAGTCCTTTGATAAAATTTTCGTTCTTTTTCGCAATTTTTGTGCGAAATGTGCGTCTGTTTCACGATCCTTTGAAGAAATTCGTGTTTTCTCCGCTATCATTTCACAAAAATTGATGTGCGTTTTGCTTCTATTTTTTACTGCTGGTCGAAATAATTTTTACTTTTTTTGTGGGTCGCGTTTGGATCCGGTAAGCTTCTAGTGTTTGCTGCGGATCAAGTTAATTTCTGATTTTTTGCTCCGGGTAGGGTCTGGGTCCGGTTAATAACTATATTTTGATAATAGTCGGTTTGACTTTTACTTTTTAGCTGCGCTTAGTTCATTGGGGCAGATTGTCAAACATTTCGGATTTGAGTCAGTTACATATTCGGTTTTTATTCTTGCGGATTGAGCCCAGTAAATGGTTGACGTCAGTTTTGATCGCGATCCTTTGACAAAATTTGCGTTTTTCCGCGATCCTTTAACAAAATTCGATTTTATACGTGAATAGCATCCTTTGAAGACATTCACGTTTTCACCGTGATCCTTTCACAAAATTTGAGGGTTTTTTGCGACCATTTGATGAAATGCGAGTTTCTTTTGCAACCCCTAACGAAATTCGCGTTTTCTTTGTTTAATAATTTTCAAGATTAACAAGCAAAAAATTTTTCAATCCAATTTGGGCTCGTGGGAAAAAAATTAGAGAAGTACACTTGTCGCTTTCAAGCCAGTAATGTTTATCATACAATCTAGATCAGAGTTGTACCGAAAGTTTATCTGCACGGGTTGAGATCAGGACAGTAATGTTTATCATACTATCTAGATAAGAGACGAACCGAATATTTAGCTTTTATTCCGGGCCTAGCCACGACCTGGAAATTTTATTCAATGCAAACTTCTAAGAAAATGATATAAAGACTAGGCTCGGTCTGGAAGAAAAAGAAGCCTGTCACCACCCGAATCTCCAAAAAAAAGGAAGATCAGAACACGAACCGATTTAAAATGAGAGAAAACCTTACCCAGTCCAAGTCTCGTGCACTTAAACTGGCGCGACCCGTGCCAGGCCGTGACGGGCTCGAGCTTCTCCCCAAGTTATTTCTCGTGTGGATACATAATATCACTTTGTAAACTCTTTATTAGCCCAAGGGGGGGGGGACTTTCCGCCCTACACCCACTCCTTAGAACAGCCACTGCATACGGGCTGTGTCGATGCTAGATCGAGCGTTTAGATTTTACACTGGATGCAGCCTGGGCTTGAAAAAATTTTCACGAGTACTTCCTGTAGTAGGAAGGAAGTCCACACCAGACCCGACTCGGAAAAACCAGTGTGGCGCGATTCAGCTCTGCAGAAAAAAAATAAGACCTGACTAAAGCTTTTTTTTTCTGAAAGTTTGAAGACATGACTCTGTTCAGGATAATAAATTAAAGTTGGCGCCACCCGACCGGGGTCGCACCGGCCTAGAGTTTAGGACCAACAATTTTTCTCTGTTGGCATCTAGTGTCGTTCGGCAGATCATTTATTGGGACGTTAGGCCCTGCCCTATGTTCCAGGAAAAAATATGGCCCGAGCTTGGCCCGAAAACATTAGTGACTAGGCCCGGTCCGTCTTGGTCTGAGTATTCACAAGTAAAGCTCCGCCCGGCCCGAATGCCGTTAATGAAAATCAACCCGAACCCGGCCCGCGGGCCGGGCTCTGGCTTTGGAGCGAGGCCTGGCCCGTGCAGATCTCTAAAGTGAGTACAAAGGGAGAAGGTAAAAAAAAGTAGGACATTCTGCCTGTCTGATTAGCCGTTTTAGCTAAGAGCGAGAAATTCAGGATAACAAACTTCTTAAAAATATAACTAAATAGATATTTTAGCGGCTTTAGAAATTCCTACCTAAGAAGGTAATAAATGTGTGTGTGTAGGGAGGAGGGTGAAAATTGTAGCACATTTCGCCATATATCAGCAGCATTTTTAGGTATAAACAGGAAAATCAGAATAATAAACCGACTAAAAATATATTTAAATTTAGTATATCAGTGATTTTATTCCTTTTGTGTCTATTATGTCATCGACTTTGTACTAGATAACGTAAGATTATACGAATAAGGCAGCAATTATGGTTATATGATTAGATATTTAAGAAAATGTTTATTTTATTTCACATCTGCTAGATATATTTCGTTGGATTCGAGACTCTTTAGAAAAACCGATCCAGCGTAGCGGGTGAAAGCTACTAGTTGCCTTTTACGGCCCTTAAAAAGAATAGTAAATTTAACGCTCCATTAAGAAGAAAAAAATACTTCTACAATTTATTATACCAAATTAAATTTCTGAAGATTGCCATAAATATACTCTAGCTATTATTTTCACAAAAATATTCCACTTGCATATGGACCGGAAAGAAATTTCTTGAATCTAGGGAAACAGTACATCAAGGTTTCATTTATGAAAATACTCTTGAATCATTTTTCAGTAGTAATTTATTGAAATTTAAAAAATAGATTATAGGAAAAATAAGTCAGTATTTGGAAATAACCCATATAAGCCCCTTACAATCGATGGACAAATTTCAACAAATTTTTTGCATTGTAGCACCGTAATGAAACAGATTCTGTGTCATCCAACCAACCTACCAAGATTCGATATTTAAAAGTAGCGCTGTCGGTTTCAAGAAGATTGGTTGACGTACGAGTGGAGACGAGATTTAATTCAATCGTAGAGTATCGGCCGTTTTTGCTAAAATTTTAACCAAAATCTTTCGTAATTTTGCTCATTCTAATTTTGGTAAATCTATAAAAAGCATATTACTAGAAGTTTAAACTCTGAGCTATTATAGTGCGTTTTGTTTTCTTCTGAATTTTGCTTATATCATTTCATTCGGCTGTAAAAGACACACACCTCGATCATTTTCCGAATGATTGAAAAATGACAAACGAACTCCTCCAATTAGCAAATGGAATATTCATGTAGCGTGATTTTTTTTCACGTTACGCAGTTAAAAGAAGAATTTTGAAAGAAGCGAAAATTATTATGTACAAATATATTAAAGTAACTGTATTTTGGAAAATTCTTTTCAGAACTCGAGATTTATCAAGAGAATTACAAAAGCTAAATGGTATTGAAGTATAAGATAGGATCTTCATTAAATGAGGAAAAAAATATTTAACAAATTAAACGATTTTAAACATTGAATATTTAATACTGTAGAGCGAGCAGGAGGGGGGGGGGGGTGTCAAACGTAAACATAAATTTCGAAGAAAGTAGGTATAGATCGAAACCCCAGCATATTCATTTATGGGGCTGTCCATAAATGATGCCACACATTTGTCCAATACTTTTAACCCCCTCCCTCCCCTTTGTCACATGTCACGCTATATTATATATACATGCAGTTCAGAAAGTAAGCACTATGCTATAGATCATATTTCAAATTTTGTTTTTAAAATTTAACTGTGTATTTTAATGACTTTTACGTGAATAACTATAAAAATAATTTGTGTACTTATTTTGTATGAAATAAGATTTAGGTTTACAACAAAAATTATAATTAATATACACTAATAATATAATATTAATATGAAAAAGTAATTAAAAGGAGTAATGTTTTGAAATTTGAAATGGAATTGTATTTCGTTTTAAACTTTTACTTTACTTTATGAACACAAAAATATTTTAATTCCAAAATAACTTCAAAATTTAATTTTCTAATTAATAATACTTTTCTTTCAACCAAAATATGTGATGTCACATTTCTTCTTAACCCCTCCCAGCCCTTTGTTACAAGCTGTCTCAATTTCACGTACCTCCCCTCCCCCACTTCCAGGCGTGACATCATTTATGGATGGCCCCTTTAGTTATAGTGCACAATATATCATTGTTACAGTAACAAATGTGACAAAAAAATGAATTATTATTTTTTTAATATTAAAATTTTTATGTGTTCTTAGCGGAAAGGCCAAAAATTTATTCAAAATTTCGGGTGGAAGGAAATTTAGATTATCAATAATTTTTAAATAAATAAATAAATAAATAAATAAATAATAATTATAATGGAAGTTTTAAATTTTGAGTACTAACAAAAGAGTAAATTCGGGGGAGAAACTTCTAAATATCATATATTTTTTAAATGATACATTCAGTAAAGCATTGTTTTGTAAAAATCCGAAATTGAAATAACAATTAAATGCTTTTATTTTCATTTATATTTTTTCCTTTTTTATTTCGCATTTTATCAAAGCCTGGAAGCTTATGTGCCCGCCCATTGTGTATGTATGTACGTACGTACGCACGCCTGTGTGTAACGCGATAACTCATAATATTCGATTTGCCTCAAATTTTGGATTTAGGTCTATTGCGATAAGACGCTTCTTTGATTAGTTTTGGGAGTTCATTGGATAAGTATAAGGGGTAAAGGGAGGGCTAATCCCAACTCTTAATTTAGATAAATTTTATTTTCATGCTGAATTAACAGATTTCATCGTAATTTCAGATATGGGATCATTTTGATGCTTAATGATGCCTACATGTTTAGTTTTGGATATTCATTGGTTAAGTATAAAGGGAGAGAAAAGGGGCAGGTAAACCCGCTTAATTTAGGTAAATTGATTTTTTAAGCAGAATTTACCGATTTCCTTAAAATTTTGGATGTAGGTTTTTGTGATACAGAGCTTCCCTGATTAGTTTTGAGAATTCATTGGATAAGTATAAGGAGGGAATGGGTGGCTAATCCCATCCTTTAAATTTAGATAAATGGATTTTTTATGTTGAATTATCAGATTTCATTCAAACTTTAGATGAGGGCTATTCTGACGAGGCACTTCCATGATTAAATTTGGGTGTTCATTGTTTAGGTTTAAACGGAGAGAATAGGGGATAACCTACCTTAATTTATGTAAATGGGGGTTTTTATGCAGAATTTTTCCGATTTGCTCCAAATTTTGGATATAGGTTTATTGAGATAAAGTGCTTCGTTGATTAGTTTGGTTTGGTTAGTTAGTTGGTTGAATGGGTTTTGTGGCACAAAGCCCCTTCAGGAACATAGTGGGCGAAAGCAAATTCAAAATGAAATCAAAAATAGAAAACCAAAAGCAAATGAGCTAAAAAAGATAATATAATTAATGAGAACAATAATGACATGTATAATTAAAAACGTTTAAAAGGGTCAAAATATGATAGTTAAAATACAAAAGTTACATAAGTAAGAACTTTAAAGGTTAAAAGTGATAAATGTCAAAATATGAATTAAGTGTGAAATGTGCAAATACTACATAAGAACAATGTTTACAATTACAAAGAATTTAAAAAACAATGTGTAAAATTATTCAGGCACAAATTCTTTGTAGGTAGTATTCTCTTCATCAGTACTCGAGTCATAAGAATCCGATTCAATAGCTACTTACTCAAAATCAATCAGCTGTTTAGAATATTTCAATATTTTCGCTGTTTTTTCCCCACTGTTTGCCATTGTGAAGAATCGAAATGTCTGATTCTCTTTTATTTCATGGATCGTTTCGCAATTTGATAATAGCATTAGGTATCTGTACATTGAATGCAGAAGGATCAGAGTTTTTTTATTGAATATAACTGTCTTAGTATTAGTCTGGAATTTGGTCGAGTTTTTTAATTGAACTGAAGATTTCTATGATTGATTAGTTTGGTATGCTATTGAAACAGATTCTGATGGTAACCAGCGTTCTAATTTCTGGCTTGCAGAACACTTAATATAACAACAATCATTACGGGTTTGTTTCTTTGAGATACTGGGTAGAATAGAGGAATCTGTTGGTATGCTAATGTGCCTTACGTATTTTGATTGCTGTTTGAATAAACTTGAATAGGAAACATCAACGCATATGATCCTACACTCAACAATTTTGCGAGCTTCATGGTAAGGAAGTTTTTCTATTATTTTAATGGTAAGAATATCTTTTTCACAGGTCCAGTTTGGGCAAGAATGGGAAAATGCGGCAGACATTTCGCACGAGTCACCCTCGTGACCCACTTCCGCACATCTTGGACAGGTATAACAAAATTAAGAAAGATATATCTATATTACATATATACATCTATATTAGAAAAAAAATAATTTGGACCTTGGCCACACCACCCCCTACCGAGTCTAACAAGGGGAAACACATCCGTGAAATAGTGTTAGCCAGGGCCTTTACCGTCATAAGACAATCCTATCTCAATCACCCCCATTAACGAGATGACAAATAATTACTCAGTCACTTAATCCCTAAAGCCAATAACAAAAGTCAGCTGACCAGCCGAATAATGCATATGTGACCAATATGTATCTCCCGTCAACCTGAAGCAGAGGCCAAAGCAGTGTGTTGGTTTCTCTCAACTGCCAGGATCCCCCTTTCCAGGGACACGGGTCGCCATGCTTGGCAAACACGTGGGTGGTTTACATTTTTCCATTAGTCGATATACAGAGTGATATCGGCTCATACAAAATTACCCTAACCTCTGAGAAAAACCACAACGAAAGTGAAACAAAGAAAAAAGGAAGAGAAATAAGAGTAAAAGGAAAAGAGAAAGATCAATCAGGTGCCTGGAGTTGTGAAGCCCGTGAATATTTAAAGAAGGTATCCCTCTGGGGCGATTAGTTTTAGGAATTCAATGGATAAGTATAAGGAGAGAAAGGGTTGACTGTTCCCCCCTTTAAATATAGAAAAAGGTTTTTTTATGCTGAATTTTCATATTTCGTTCGAATTTCACAAATCTACTAAATAATTGGTTTAAATTTATTTATATAATTGTTGGAGATTTCTGAGGAGGAAAAAATGAAAAGTATTTATTCATTATTATTTTTTTTTTTTTTTCGAGCGGAATGCAGGGAATTTATTAGATGACTTACCTTACATGACTAAAGATTATAATAACAAATATGGTTAAAAACAAAATAAAGAGATTTAAAGACAAAATTTTATATGCATGGTAAGGAGACATAGAGGGAAAACATCAATTTTTGTGGGATTAAGAGTAAAACTATGATTGATTATTTATTATACAGTAAAAGTTTTAGAAAAATCAATGACTTTAAAGGTTTAAAATTTGTGAGCTGGGGGGGGGGGAGAAGTAAACAGATTTATTAATTATTTATTTTGGTGTGTGTGGGGAGGGGGGATGGAGAAGTTTTTAGATGATTTACTATTTATTTGCCTTTCAAAACATTTACAAATAGGCTTAAAAAATAATAAGATATAAGAAAGTTTCAATGAATAAATTTTAGGCACTTAGCAATAGGGTGAGAGGGGAAAATCTCATTTTCAGTTAGTGGGGAAGAGTTTTTGTGATCGATTTTTTATTGTTACAACAAAGTGGCTATATTCTGTGTGGTTTCAGAACGAAAAAGACCCTGCGTTGATATGGGATCGAAGGAGTTTATTTACAGTAGGTCATGACAGGGTACAAGCAAGAAAGAGCAGAACGGAACATAATGGAAAACACATATATTTATAGGTTTTAGTTCGGATTCTAGATTAACCAATAATAACTCTTAATAAGAGGACCAATAGAGGTCTTTGATAAGATAGCCAATCATGCACATAGTGATGTAATATAAAATCGGTATGATGTCATGGGCGATTAGAATCCAACACCCTCCCTTAATCGCATCTTACATTATATTTTCATATTACATTGGAGTAAAAGTGCTTGGAGTTTAGCTTTAGGCAAAGATTTTGTCATCATATCAGCAATTTGATTATCAGTCGAAATATACTCTATTTTAATTTGATTTTCTCTGATAACATTACGGATAAATTTCAGTTTTATATCAATATGTTTCATTCTCCCATAGTTATTTTCATTAGTTATGCATTTGATGCATGATTGGTTATCTTCATACACAAAAACATTTTTAATACTTACAATTTCACAGGCAATATTTTTCATCCATAAAATGTCTTGAATACCTTTGCACAGAGCAATTATTTCAGCTTCTGTGGTTGAAAGAGCAACAGTCTTTTGTTTATTTACACACCATAATACAGGACAGTTACAAAACATTATTATGTAACCAGACACAGACTTCCTATCAATTGAGTTTGACCCCCAATCTGCATCTACATATATAGACAAATCCGAATCATCTAAATTACCCTTTTTGTAGTTTATTTTTAATTTTACAGTACCTTTCAAGTATCTCAATATTTTCTTTAAGGCATTCCAGGCAACATCAGTAGGACGTTCCTGGAGTTGACTTAAGCAATTGACTGCAAATGAAATGTCTGGTCTGGATACATAAGCTAAATACAATAAAGACCCTATTAGTTCGCGATAAGGCCCATTAAAAGCATTACCTTTTTCAAACATAGCAGGGGTTGATTTAGGTTCAATAGGAACAGAACAAGGATTACAATCAAGCATATTGTACTTTTTCAACAATCTTAAAATGTAATGTTCCTGATCTAAAAACAGTCCTTCTGGAGTAAATTCCATTCGAATACCTAGAAATTCTGACACTTTTTCTGATTTTGACATTTGAAATTCTCTAGATAACATATCAATAATAACATTAATTTCTCTAACATTTGAACCGGAAATTAAAAGGTCATCAACGTACAAAGCCATTATAATTTTCTTAGAGTTTTCATCTCTTACAAAAATACAAGGTTCAGAATTAAGTTGTTTAAATCCCAGTTTAATTACAAAATTTTGAAATTTTTCATACCATTGTCGTGGGGCTTGCTTTAGGCCATACAAACTCTTTTTAAGTTTGCATTTCCTACCACTATTATCATCATACCCCTTGGGTTGATCCATATAAATAACTTCATTTAATTCACCATTTAAAAAAGCAGTTTTAACATCCAAAACATAAACATTTAAATTTTCATTCAACATAATAACTAATATGAAACGCAAGGCAGGCATGTTTATAACCGGTGAAAATGTCTGAGTATAGTCTATTCCTTTTTCCTGCATGAACCCGCGAGCTACCAGCCTTGCCTTATACTTACCGTCTCTTTTCCTACGTAACACCCACTTGCAAGAGATGGCTTTTCTGTCTAATGGTAATTCCTCTAAGTCCCAGACATCGTTTTCTTTAATGGATTTCATTTCATCGTCCATGGCTAGTTCCCATTTTTGTTTTTCACTGTACGGCAAAGAGGAAATGTCATCAAAAGTTAAAGTTTCTTCTTGAGCGAGCATTGCTTCATATATTTCTGGCTCTGGATATCTTATGGGTTGTTTCTTTTCTCTAGAAGAGGATCTTATAATATTTTCATTAATTGAATTTTTATCGTTTTCAAGTTTTGTTTGCACTAAAGTTTCAGAGTCTGTTTTACTTTCATCATTTTGATTTTTAGATTCCGGATAATTTTCCTCAATATTTTCAGTTGTATGTTTAAAATTAACTGAATTTTTCTTTTCTTCATTGAATTTAACGTTTTTAGAAACAGTTATCCGATTTGTTGTGGGATCCAGTAGTCGATATCCCATTGAAGTATAGCCTACAAATATCATTTTCTTGCATTTTTCATCTAATTTCTTTCTTAAGTTAGTAGGTACAAGTGCATAGGCGTCACAGCCAAATACTCTGAGATTTTTCAAATCTGGTTTGCTATTATATTTCAAATAATATGGAGTATCATTATCAATAGAATTACTTGGCAATCTATTTTTAAGATAAGCTGCAGTTAGTACTGCTAAACCCCAATAGCTCTTAGGCAAATTGGATTCATATAGCATTGCCCTCCCTTTTTCCAAGAGAGTTCTATTAACGCGCTCAGATATTCCATTCAAATATGAAGTATATGGGGGAGCTGGATCAATTTTTATACCCACTTCATTTGTAAAATTTAAAAGTTCTCCCTCTATAAATTCTTTTGCATTATCACATCTAATTTTCTTAACGGAAGGATTTAATTTACAAAACGATATTAGTTCACGAGCTGCATCACTTTTCTTTTTAAGTAATCGAACTTCAGTAAATCGCGAAAAATCATCAGTAATAGTTAGAAAATATTTCTCACCTCCAATAGTTTCAGGAAATATGGGTCCACAGGTATCCGTGTGAATCATCAACATTGGTTCTTTTTCTCTGTTTCTCGGACCTTTGCCAGCTGGTGTTGCACTGAGTTTTGCACGAGCACAAATTTCACAAAATGATGAAGGGGTAGGTAATCCCAAATGAATCAGTGGCTGGTTACAGGGGTGTCCAAGTCTTCTGTGCCATAAGTCCTTATCGTACGTTGATGTCAAAGCACTTTCATTAGATGGAGTGAAATAACTTATATACTGTCCATGAATATCCCGATGACCGAAGCGCATTTTCTTATTATCTTTTTCGATAAATACTTCGTCATTCTTGAATATCACAGAAAATTCTGCTTTTTCTATGTTCTTGACAGAAATTAATTGTCCGTTTAGATTCGGTACATATAATACATCTTTTAAAGTTATGCGAATATTCTCAGATATTGTACCATTTATACTTCCAGTACCTTCCACATTTAACACTGCTGCCTTTGAAGCACATTTAATTGTCCCAGTTGCAGGTTTAAGAGAAGTGAACCATTCTTTGATAGAACACATATGTGATGTCGCACCTGAGTCTATGATAAATTTCCAATTATTTGTGTTTCCAGTCATAAAAGATATTTCAAAAGCTGACTGTTTTTCATCCATCTGCGTTTCTGGTTTATTTTTACAAAATTTTTTATAGTGACCTATTTTTGAACAATTGTAACATTTGACCGTTTTCATTCTACAAAATTCTGAGGTGTGGCCTTTCTTCTTGCAAAAATTGCAAAAGAGTTTTTTCTGTGCCGACATAAAAGCAATATTATCATTAAATGATTTAGTAGTATTTCTGGATTCACTCATTAATGCTTCAGCATCAATTAGTCTTTGCATAACAAATTCCAGAGTCAAGTTAGTATCAGGTTGATTTTCTAACGCAACTTTGACGGATTCAAATTCCTTCGGCAAAGACATTAAAATGTAAACAATTGTATCAATGTCACTCACCTGAGCACCAGATATCCTTAAGTCAGTAATTAATTTCAAAACATCGTCAATATGCTGTCTCATTGTAATATCTTTATTCTTTTTCATTGTGGACAGTCTTTTCCGTGTCAGTATTTGATTGATGGCTCCTTTAAGTTCATATGTTGCCTGCAGGGATTTCCAGATTTTACATGCGGTATCTTCCTTTTGAAGAGAAGATAAAATCCTATCCTCTAAAAGCGATAATAATAAAGCGTAAGCCTTTTTCGCTTTAATCACTTCTGGAGCTTTTGCTGGATCTGCCTCCTTTTCCAAGAAAACATCAAGTTCTTTCGCCGCAAAAATCGCAGTTACTCTTCTGCTCCATATTTGGAAATTATTTCCATCAAACGGAGCGACCGAATAATCCTTGTTTTCAGTCATCGTTTAAAACACCGCAGACGAAAGTAACATAAGTACTCTATGGCAATAAATTTTGCCTGACCCACTTTTCCGTTCAACGCAGAAAAACACTAAGTAAGTAAGAACCACGCTCTGCTGTGGTTTCAGAACGAAAAAGACCCTGCGTTGATATGGGATCGAAGGAGTTTATTTACAGTAGGTCATGACAGGGTACAAGCAAGAAAGAGCAGAACGGAACATAATGGAAAACACATATATTTATAGGTTTTAGTTCGGATTCTAGATTAACCAATAATAACTCTTAATAAGAGGACCAATAGAGGTCTTTGATAAGATAGCCAATCATGCACATAGTGATGTAATATAAAATCGGTATGATGTCATGGGCGATTAGAATCCAACATTCTGTAAACTGGATACAGTGAGATAGACAGCAAAACAGCGAAGTGATACTTCTGGAAGGGGTAATATTGAAGACTGTGATGAGAGCAAAAGGCGAGGCGAAATTTTGATATAAAGGGGGGGGGGATGGTGATATAGATTATTTTTTCTAAATCAGATTTCAGAGAATTCAGATTTTCATCTTCAATTAACAAATAATAAAAAAACTTAAATACTTTTAAGGAATTTTTGCAAATTCTGCACAAAACTAAGTTTTTTAAGGAGCAAAAATTACTTTTGAAAAATTGAACGCTTTTTAAAAAATTGAAGAAACATAAGAAACATTTAGGATCACTCAAAATTATTCCGCTACATTATGGTCTATGTGGATAAATCATTTGCGGTGTTTTAAGGAGCGTCATATTAATTTAAAAGTAGTAAAATTCATATACATTACTGAGATACTCTGGAAGATAGTTATAAAAAAATATGATATGTATAGCACTTACAGTATAAGTACAGAGGATCTCCATAGTAATCTATTATATTGTGGTCTAAAAAATTTTCGCGATGTAATGTATTGTTGTAATAATGTTACTCTCTTACAAACATTAAAATTGATACAAACTTCTGAGATGGACTTAACATTACTTGCAACTTTGTATAATATTTGGTGAAAAGCATTTGCCATTCAATTACAGAGTTATACAAAAGAATTCCGTTGTAAAAAGCTCTTCGGAGAAAAACTGTTCTTAGCGTATTTAAATTATGTTCACTACTTTGAACATGAAATGCAATGAAATGCTGTTTCGTGTATACTCTCTGTTAAAAAGAATTTCCATAAAAACTTTCCATTTGTATACATAATCAAATTAAACCTGTGAAATTGGTCATCTGTTTCCCGTCGATCCCTCTTTCTTTATCACTTACAGAGTCTCTTTTTTTTCACTATTCGTTTTTTTTCAAAGGAAGACACCGCACACTCAGTCTAGCTTTATTAATGTTACAGTGTTTTACGGTTAAGTTTTCTTTCAAAATTTATTATTCATTGCAGAACAATGTAATAATTCCTACGAACCATCTGTCGACATGTAAAAAGCTAATTGATTGAATATCAAGATTTTAATATGATGAATACCAGAAGCGATGGTGCGACCCTCCCCCCCCCCCCCCCCATTTGAGCCCAATGAAGGGTCTGCAAAATGGTATTAGATGTCTACAGGATAAATGAAACGTGTTTAAGATTGAGAACGGTGCGACCTGATCGGACTCGACGAAGCTGTCGCAGCCCGGGTAGGTCCGTGCAGGTTTTAACTCATGAGACTAGGACTTGGTTAGATCTAGAGATCTGCACCAGCCCGTATCAGACTGGCAAAAAAATTTAACAGATCTGCCGGCTTGTTATAAAGATTTCGGCAAAAACGTTAAAATGAGAACTGTTTTCAATGAATAACGACCATAGACGAATGAGGTTTAACGACCATAAGTATAAATGTGCGTCACAAGTAGATACTAGTTTGACAACATCAATACATAAATGTAACTTGTACAGCGTAGAGATCGGCATCGGACATTTGCTTTGTGTCTAAACGGGTTTAATAATTTTTTGGCAAACTGGAGACGTTCCAAGATCAGGTTTGTACTGTTTTTCTACATATAGTCGGGATAGGTCAGAACTAGACTTAAAGGTGTATTCGAAAAAACGCTTTTCCACCTTCAACAGCTCGAAATTTTCAGATACAGTTTCAGGCATATTTTTAAACGTAGAAACATGAAACTTGCTGAGGGGATCCTTAAAGGGGCGTATGAGGTGCCGTGTGATGTCTTTTTACGCTCAATTCATTAGAATTTGAGTTATAAACAATTACCTTATTACTATGACCCTTTTTTTCGTTCCCAGATCTCCCGCTAGGGAAAAATCGGTTGAAAATGCCATTTTTGATTGCTTTTTTTGCAACATTTTCTGCATTTATCAAAGAATCGACAATCACGGCACCTTGCGTGCTTTCCAAATAAGAGATTTTGAAAGTTTGGTGTATTTGAGAGCAATAATGAATTCAAAAATAAATCGGAAAATAAGCAGTCTGAATCTAAATACACCCTTAATTGTTCGTAAGACGTGTAGGGCAGACAATATATATGTGAAAGGAATAAAGAATTTCTGTTAAGGGACCGTTCAAGTATTACGTAAGCACTAAAGGGGGAGGGAGGGGTCCAGAGTCTGCTTATTTCTTCTGACAAGGGGGAGGGGTGGTCACGACAATTCTTACGTAAGCATTAAACAATGAAGCAACTGCAGTTCAAATTCAACAAGCAAAAAAGGACCGGAAACCTGCAATACCACAGGCCACTCTTCCAGTGAAAACTTTATAATAGACAATGTTGAAACATGGGTTCAAGGATCCTGGACATCAGATTAAAATATGAACACTAAATTGAACTCCAACATTTCTATGATTCATGTCAAAAATTTTAGTTATGATGCCTAAGTAAGTTAAGACTTCTTCTATATCTTGTTTTATTGTTCAAAGTGATAAATAACAATATATTTAAATCATTTTGTATTCTGTGGTTTGTTTAATGCAATAATATATTAAAACCATTTTATATATTTTGATATCACAATCCCTATATACCTATATAAATTTGTAGGATTAATAATGTAATTGATTGGTAACTTTTTATAAGTCATGAAATATTGATGTACAAACTGTCATAAAATCTTGCGTAAGCAAAGGGGGGGGGGGGGTCTAGCATTTGCTTATATTTTCTTACAAGGGGAGGGAGGGGGTACAAAATGACTAAATATATGCTTACATAATACTTGAACGGTCCCTAACGTACTTTTTGGAAATATAGTCCTTGGTGTTTCTTAAATTCATTTCTCAACAACACGAAAGTTTGACACATTTTCTGACTAATTTTTAACTGTAAAGGCACAAAATTGACAAGCCTGACTATTGAAGGGATTTGCAATCGAATAGCATATTCCGTTTTTGGTTAATAAGATATTTGTATATACTTGTTGAGGTATAAGAGATTCTTGTCATGCGGTTTCAGATTTTTCTCCTTTCGCATGTTGTCGTTTCCGGAAATTCGTTTCAAAACGCTAATTTTCACAATATTTTCATAAATATTGTGAAAATTAGCGTTTTGTATAGCGTGCTGTGCGTTGTGTATCAGAGTCTTGCGCATTGTATTTGCTTGTATCAAAAAATGGACAACGCCATTCCATTACATTGTTTCTGAATAAAAACACCTGTTAATCTCATGTGTTTCCGAAAAGAAATGAAATCAGAAATGCATAAAAAATAGCTCCTCTAAATTTGAAAAAATCTTTGACAAAATGATAAAGAAGCATTTTCATAAATCTACTTTTTATTACACAGCTTCAAAAGTTATGATAATTTTAACTTTTTTTCTTTTATTCTAAACCATATTAATTTTCTAATGAATCTTTATTTGAATGTTGAAAGGCTAAGAACCTAAGTAATCATTAATGTTCTTATTGTGCATTATCTGTAAAATTTTGTGTAAAATCACCCAATAAATATGAATGTAGTAATCTTAAAAAAACTTAATTGTATGATAAATATCTGATTTTTTTTTCTCGAAATAATAGAAATTGTGTCGGTTCAGATCGGGCCTGGATTGATTTCACTGATTTTTGTACGGGCCGGGTCAAGCCTAGAAATGTAAAAGTGTAAACGTGCGGGCCGGGCTCGGACCGAATTTTTGAATTTTATCCCGGGGCGGGCCAAAATAACATTCATTCGGTCCGGGCCGGGAGGAGACTGGATATTCTGGAGTCAGGTTCTTCACTCTTTCGGAAACCGTTCCGAGTTCGGATCTTACTTTTTTCTGCAAAACTTGACCACACTTTATTTTTTCTTCCACTTCAGGCCTGGCGTGGACTTCGTTCGTCTAGAGGTCTGCCCGAACCTAAATTTTCATGCCCAGGCTCCAAAAGCAATTTAACTTTAACCCAACCCAAGCTCGCTAGATAAATATATAAATAAAAATAAAAAAATCTGACCCAATACTGAACAACCTGATACAAAACAGATCAACAAATTCAAAATGAAACAAAATCAATCTGTATATCAAGGAAATTGTGAAAAAGTATCCCATTTAATTATATCAATAATTTTTATTTTTGCTCAAGTAGAAAAATGAACATAGATATAATGTACTCGGAAATATTCAAACATATAGTTTTTCATATGAAAAATTGTCTTATCTTTTGAAAAATCCAGTCATCAACCAGTTTATACCAGATTCGAATTTGTCAAAAGCTAAAAGAAAAAATGTCCCGAATCCAAAACGTTTAAAGTCAACCCGACTCATAATGTATCAATCCGAACCCAAAAATTACAAATT
Organism: Maratus speculifer; assembly: GCA_964019185.1. Taxonomy (NCBI): domain Eukaryota; kingdom Metazoa; phylum Arthropoda; class Arachnida; order Araneae; family Salticidae; genus Maratus; species Maratus speculifer. Next base: position 160,525,251 of record OZ025302.1, on the reverse strand, counting down.
ATGTCAAATCGAGCCCTTACCCGAACATCTGAAACTGAAATGAAAGAAAACGAATTCATGTATTTTAGTAGAATTATAAAATATAATTTACATCTTTAACTTGAATACTAAAATTTGTATAGAAGAAAATCTAGTATATGCTCTCCAGTGCAAAACCTATTTCTAAGTCAGACTGCTCAAATCGGATACGTAGCAAAGAAGTACAAATCTATCCGGCTTACTGTAAAAAAGTGAAAACAAGTTTAATGTAGATTTTGCCATTGCAGAATTCAGTTTCGCCTCCGATTATTCGCCTTCGACTTCATTTTTTTTTGTGTTTATCAATATAATAGCGTGAACGGCTTGAAATACCCAATTGATTAGTAATTTCTCTCTGAGACATTGGAATTGCGGAATAATAAAGAGATACAATTTGACGTGCTACTTCTTCATTGACTAGATACATCAAAAACGGATTTTTTCTTTAGTTTAAACGCTTTTTTTATAGACTCTGAGAAAAAGGAAATGCATTTTAACAATAAAATTGTATGAATGTCTCGTTTTAATGGCCAGATTACGAAACTAGTCGTTGGGGGCCGCCGTAATACTTACCCATCATGGATATGCATTATATAATATGTGAAAATAAAATATGTAAAAACTATTCATAAAATGCATTGCAATTCCAAAACAAAATTTAAACGTATATTTAAATGTTTTTAATATACACAGTAATGCTCCATTAATGAATTGCTGATGAACCCATTTCGACAATTTATGTAAAATACCGAACTACACAAGTAGTACCAGATTGCGTAAAGGAAACATCCTTATAACTCCAAAAACAATAATCATATTAATTAACAGTTTACTGCATCAGATTAAGCGTCTCATTTCCAATTAAAACATATCTTTGAATTGAAATTTGAGGAAAATACAGGGTCATGAGAAATCGAAGAATGTAGAAAACAGGATTACAAATATCTCGGCAACTATTAATCCGACCGAATTCGTTCTTGTTGCAAAATTTGTATTATCTTATTGCCTTTTACGTCTTTTCCTTAAAATAAAAAAAAAAATCGAAAATTTTTATATACATTTCATGAGAACGAAATTTTTGAGAGTCCGAAAAAAAAGTTCCGTATAATCGAGGTTACTGATATTAAATAGGCTTCGTCCTATTCATTCTTACTAAGTACATACAAAATTTTAAGTCTCTATCTCCATTTGTTCGTGAGATACAAAGGCAAACAAACGGACGGCAATTTTTTTTCTAAAAATTTGTTTTTTGGAGTCTCCAGTATCTGAAACGTGTAAATCCGTCAAAATTTTTTTTTCGATTTTCAAAACGATTACAAGATTTACCCTACACTACGTATGATAGGTAAGTAAAAGTTTGACACGACACTTTTTTTGACACGACACTTTTTAGCTTCTCTGAAAGAAAAAGCATCGGAGGCTAATAACCCAACTCGCAGCTTAAAATGAAAATCCCTTAATCGAACTTTCTAATCAACCCGAATCCCCACCTTGTTCTTTGCGCAGCATATCCTAAAATAACTTTGCGCCATAAAACCCCATTCAACCAACCAATCAATGAACCCGAGTGCGACTCTCAGAAATGAAATTTTATCCGGAACAGAACCGAATTTGAAAAAAATGTAAGTCAAACTGACCCAAACTCTACCCACAGGAAAAAGTTCAAGCCGATACAAACACGACTCACAGCAAAATTCCCGAACCTCCAAATTTTTAAATCGATTATTTTCACCCGAAAACAACGCGCAGATAAAAAGTAGATTTCCACTCGATCCGCAAGAAAAATGTAAAAATCAACTCCACCAATAGAAAAAAAGTAGAAGTCAACTTGACCGAAACCAAACCAGCGTCAATAAAACAGAAATCAACCCCCCCCCCTCCCACACACACACACACACAAAAAAAAAAGAAGTGAACTAAACTCAAAACTGACCAGCAGCAACAAAGAAAGAGAACCGGACCCAAACCCAACCCGCAGCAACAAAGTAGAATATAACACGACTCGCAGCAAAAAAAGTAGGATTTAACCCGAACAACGAGAAAAATGAAGTAAATCGGACCGAAACCCAATCCGCAACGTAAAAAAATTAGCCCCGACTCTATCCACAATGAAAAAATTTGTCCCGACCCGAATCGCAGGTCCGACTGAAATCTCCAAATTTCTGAAATGCCCCCCCCCCTTTTTTTTGAGGAGTTTCCAGATCTAACCTTGTACCAGGACAAACAAAAATTGCTAAAGACAGCGAAATCGTCTAAAAATTTTACAATGTTGCATTGAATTGTCACTCATTAAATATGTATACGAGCTTGTAGAGTTTGTAAATATCTCGACAAATCTTGTCCACGATACATTGTATGATTTAAAAAATGTAAAAACCTTCTGCTCGACAGATGCTGCATTTGTTAAACGTCGAAAAAAACTCCAAAGAAGAAACAATTCTGAAAAGTATTATAAAATAAAATTTGCTGAATAGCACACTTTATAAAAATGCTATATTTTGCCTTACAGTTTCATTATTTTTACTTTTATATTATGATAAATAATGAAAAATTTTCGAAATTCCTTGTCTTTGCAAATATACATTTATGTTACATTAAAATAAAATGTATCACGCAGGATAAATTTTCTATTTTTAACAACTGTTAAAAGTGTATCGTTTTCCTTAAAAGTATTAAATATTAAAAAATATTTCTTTAAAGATTCAAACAAGTTGATCAACAATTTTAAAGTTACTAATCTTTAAAATTTTCCAAGTTTAATTCCTGCTTATTTTTGATGAAAACTGTTTTTCAATCTTAAAATGCTTATTGTTTTTATTGTTTTACTTAATAATACTGCACTGAAATCGGGCTGCCTAATATCGTATAGTACCAAAAACAAGCACAGGGGCGTTTGAAGAGAAAACTGCGCCCGAGGCACAGTTTCAATTTGGCGCTCCCTCCCCCAACTTTTTCTTGTAACAGCCCAAGAATGATGTTGATAGTATAAATGTGGCGCCACCCCCCTCTCTTCGGATGGCGCGGTGTTCAATAAGCCTCCTCCAAATGTACCTCCACAGTGCCGTGCGAAAAAGAGGGGTACGAAGGGGGTGGTTGCCCGGGTGCGGAAATTTAGGGGGCGCCAAATTTTTATTTACCAACGTCATTTTTAGTCTGTCACAAGAAAAAGTTCAGGGAATGGGGCGCCAAACTGAACTTTACTCCTGGCGCAGTTTTCTCTTTGCACACCCCTGCCCCCCTGTCTCATATATTTTGCAAGCGGTATAAGGAAATTTATAAATTCCAAATATAGCCCCGTGTCCTTTTAATACTACCTATGTATTTCACAAAAGTTCCAATTATAAGCATCCTTTAAAATTATCAGAATTTCCTTTCTGCTAGAAAGGAGCTTGCTGTAATTTGTATCAAATCTACTTTTTGTATGCACTTGAAAAAAATATATATATATACAAATGAAATGTATAATTTCCTTCGTTGGAAGTTAGTTATAACTTAAAAATAGCTTTAGTTTTATAAAAAGAAAAAAATTAGAAGTCGTTGATTTTTTTCCAGACTATTTTAGTTAAAATTTATCAATAATTGTAGAAAAAATAAATCCAAAGTTTGAAATAAGGGGATGTTATTTTAACACGTTAACCTAAACCAATAACAGAAAGGAAATACAAGGAAAGGAAAAAAGTTACTTTCATTTGCTAAAATGGATTGGTGTTAACCAATCAAATTTTCAATAAAGGGCAAGAGAGGCGGAGACTGGCTAAGGCGGAGATCATATAATTAAAACTCGTTTTCTGTTGCATTTTTGAACAAAATCTTTCCTAATTTTGCTCAGAATAATTGCAGTAGAAATATGGAAAGCATATCATTGGAAAGCTTAAACACTAATATTACGTGAAGCGTTTTTGATTTTTTCTGAATTTTGCTGAAATAGATTTTATAAGACTAAAAAGAACACAACATCTCGAATTTCACTGAATCCAAAATTTAGAGGGTCCTCAGTATTAAACTACAACGAAAATCAGAAAAGTACAAACTAGCCCGGTAATAGAATGTCCTCAGCTATCCTGTGAAAAAAAAATCATTTAAAAATATTGAAAATTAAGCGAGATATTAGAAAAGAAAGCCCCCATAGACTTACCATTAGCGTTCGGCTTTTACCGCGTGACTAGTGTGTGCTCTTAAGAGCCCACAATAATCACAGACAAATTACTCAAAAAGACCCGGATGACCATGTAAAGTCTATGGGAGCGTTCTTTTCGAATATCTCGCTCCAATTTTAATATTTTTGCATGATTTTTTTGCACAAGATAGCTGAGGGCAATCCACAACCGGGCTAGTTTTTACTTTTTCAGTTTTTGTTTCAGATTTTCTTTAAAAAATTACTTTAACTTTCGAAACCGGTTTAAACCGGTTCTGAAACTGAAACTATCGTAATATAAAAAATATATAACCAAAATCGAAAAAGTAAAAACTAGCCCGGTTGTGGATTGCCCTCAGCTATCTTGTGCAAAAAAATCATGCAAAAATATTAAAATTTGAGCGAGATATTAGAAAAGAACGCTCCCATAGACTTTACATGGTCATCCGGGTCTTTTTGTGTACTTTTTCTGTGACTATTGTGGGCTCTTAACTTGTAAGTTCAGGGAGCAGTTTAAAGTGATTTATATTTGAACACAGCCATCCCGTAAAGCATGGTGACGTCACTGCAACGTCGTTGTGAAGTCACATTGTGACTTTGTGACCATCGATTGTCGATGTGAAATCACAGTGACTAAAATGTGAAGTCGTTATGACCGTTTTAGAGCTCTTTTGTGACGTTTCACAAAGTGGTCACAATGTGACAAATTTGTGAAAAATGTGTCATTTGTGACTAATTTGACATTAACATTGAGACGAAACTGTGACAAAAGCGACGATATATAAATTGACAGAAACGTGTTTTTTTAAAGTAAATAACATTTTTTGAAGGATATTTATAAATTTTTAAAGATTTTTAAGAAAGTCACATCTCAGTCACAATGTGACGTCACTGAGTGGTGGCATTTTGGTCACAGATGTGATGTGACCAAAGTGACTCACAATGACGTCACTGTGACCATGCATGCTATTAGAGAATGGGATCAAAAATGTGTACGCGTGTTTCTCAATTTTGAGTACATTTGGATGGAAGCTATTTTGAGTATGTGAAGTACAGTCGACTCTCGTTAATTCGAACTCGTCGGAACCACAAGAAATGTTCGAATTATCCGAAGTTCGAATTATGGAGAACAAGCTTAATATGGTACTATTACAAAGAAATTAATGTTATAGTGTTTTTTAAACTTATTTAGTCTATTATCATTAGAATATGACTTAATATTAAAATGGAATGTATAAATACATAAACCAATTAAAAGATTAGAAACAAGCACGATGGAAGAAAAATTTAAAGCGTCATTGATGGACAGAATGGACAGATGGACAGAAAGTGGATATCAAATGCATTGTATTATATGTATACCCGTTCGCAACAATTTTCACAAAAATCAAAAAAAGAAAGTTATTAAAATGATCTGAAATCCATGAGAAAGAAAAGAAAAATGAAAAATTGGAATCCTCGTTAGTTCGAATTAAACGAAGTCAAGAGAAAATGAGTTCGAATTAATGAAAATTTTTAACGTTATTCTGCCATTGAAAATTTCGGGACTTCATGTTTAGTTCGAATTAAGCGAAGATTCGAATTATCCGATTTCGAATTAACGAGAGTCCACTGTAGTTAAAATTAAGTACTTTTTACTTAATTTTGTGAAACTTTTTTTTCTCCCCTCAGTCTAGCATTTGACCAAATGATATGCCGACGAAGTCTTCCTATCAAATAAATGATTGCTATACCCCATTGTTTTGATCTGATAATGAAATTTTTGTTTCTAAAATGTGCCAAAAAGAAGAATGCATTTATACTCCAGCTATCTTCAGATCCATCATTTTTAAGTGACGATTTTTAAATTTATTTTGAATTTTGTATTTTAATGTTATTGTAAATTTGTCTGTAATAATCTCTATTTTTCTAATAAAATTGTTTTAAATTTATGAAGCTTTATCATTTATTAATTACATAGCACACAAGTTGATTATTTTTATTGGTGCAATTAGACAGCATAAATAGGAAACGTTGGCTGATTTCAAAACTATGTTGCAACAAAAAGAAATTGTCTAATAGATATATTTTAATTGCGCGATATAGTGGTAAAGATTAAGATTGTTCTCTAAAGCTTGAACTGATTTTATGGATAACAGCGACAAAAAGGATAAAAACGGTCATCACGTGACCCAAATCGCTTATAACTGATTAAGTATGATTTATTTATCGAATAATAAACAATGGTTTCGATTTGAAATAGCTTTAGTTAGTTAAGCCAGCTGATTTTCTGCATTTTCTTTAAATATGTTCGAATGCTTTTTAGAATCGTTTATGTAATTAACACGACGCAAAGAATAAAAACAATACTAAACTCATTTATAGTAGTTACAAATTTAACTTAATTTAAATCTCTTATAACTTTTTGCAGTGTGAACAGGTGAAGCCTAATTCTCCGTTTCCCGTTTCAAAAAAGTTAAGTATCTCAGTGCGAACATAGTATTACCTCTTAGGCACTCTGAAAATGTAAGGTAAAAGTAACAAAATTCAAAGAAATACACCTTTTTGGTTTTGTCTGTTTAGACAATTTTTTTGTAAGCAGACTTAACAAAAGGGGGAAAAAAATAGGAGGAACATACATTTAGAACAAATGAACTTTTATATCTAATTTTGAAAGTTTCGTGTAAATACTATTTTAGCCCAAGCAACAAGAGTACAAATGAAAAAAGTGGAAAAGAGACCAGTGTTGAATTCAGATACTTTTCTCCGGGAGAGACTTTTGTGGCTCCGGGGGTGACACAATAGAGTTCCCGAGGGGGAAGGATACCCTTTTTTTACGATTGATAACACAAAATCTGAGAATTTCCTGACATTTGATAGCTCCGGAGGGAGAATGTCCCCCCCCCTCCTCCGGGTCACCCTCTGAATTGAACACTGAAAAAGACATTGCTACAGATAACGGAAAAAATTAAAATAAATCAAGAAAAAAAAAAGAAGAAATTTTAAAAATCAAGAAGAAATTAAAAATATCTATCACCTTTTTCTTGCTTCTACCCTCGAATTAATTGCAAATAACGTAGCATGAAAAAAAAAAAAAAAAAAAAAAAAAAAAAACATTCATTTTTTCAAGTCGTTACTTTTATGGAAATCTAACATGAGATGTGCTTGAATTAAATAAATTTATCTCCTTGCTTTGTATCAGCATTTTTACCATTTACTTTGCTTGATATATACGAAATTTAATTTTGATTTTCACTGTAAGAGAATGCAAGTCCGATGTGAATGCACTTAGACTTTTCAGAAGAAATATTTGCAGCAAGGAGAAATAAGCTCCATTTTTTCAAATGACCACGTTCTTAAAATTTTTTTATTATTATTGGTGGCATACCATGCATAGACGTACGGAGAGCTGCATAAGTAGAAAAAGATATTTTTGGCAAACGTTTAAAAGGTATATTGTTTAATTCCCCCAAAAATGCAAAAATAGAATTAACTTCTTGCTGCAAGCCATTCAATTGCATAGTCCCATTTAAGGGTGTTCTTAATTGATCCGCTGAACAAGCGAAAAACGTTTTGACACATTTACAAATTCATTTTTTAACAGAAAGTTATAAAATTTTAATGCCTGACTATGAAAGCGATTTCGAATTGAACTTATTTTTCCATTTTATGATAATTAAATTACTTATTGAGTTATAAGCTATTTCGATGACGCAATCACCCGTTTTTCTCCTCTTTTTCGACCGGTTTTTCTGCTTTCGTCGGGAAATAGGCTCAAAAGTGTCAACTTTGAAGGCTTGTTATGAAAAATCTATTGTGTTTAAAAAAAAAAAAAAAGAATGAGTGCAATTAGACAGTTTCTGAATAACAACACCTGCTATTTTCATGCATTTCCGAACAAAAATAAATTAAATCGTGTGTCACAAAGTTGCCCTTTTTGATTTAAGAACACCCTTAAGGGATTCCAGGACACAAAAAACTTCAACCTTTCTGGAAAAAAAACCCTTTTATTGCATTAAAAATTTCTGTTTTTTTTTTTTTTTTCTTTAAATGTTTATAATGACGCTTAAATCAGGTGTCTATCTTAATTAGAGTAGGAAATATTAATATTATTTCGTTTTGGTTTGTCTTCCAAATCTAGTTTACAGGCAATGAATGTTATGGAGATGACTTCTTGTTAAAATGCATTTTCCTTCATGGTGAATTTTTTCACAATTTCTCAGATTTAAATTGATATAAATCAAGAACCGTTAAAGAAAAATGCTTCAAACTTAAAACATGTCTTTTTTGATTATTTTACTTTAATTTTAATTCAGCAAATTCGAATATTTATTTATTTATTTATTTACTTTTGAAAATATGAATTTTAAAGAATAAGTTACATAATTTTTTTCAAATTTTTAATTTAAATGTTTTTTTAATTAATATTTTGTTTAATGCTGATACAAAATTAAACTATTTCTGTTTATTTAAATGAAAAAAAAATTCTACAAATAATATTTTTGATTTATAACGATTTTAAGTTATCCTAAAATATAGGAAGTTTCATTATGGGATTTTGTTTACAAATGATATGGTTAGTCATCGAAAAAAAAAAAAAAAAAAAAAAAAAAAAAAAAAAATTAAAATTTTAACTTAATAAGTAAAAATTATTTTTAAATGTGTCCCGGACCCCCCCCCCCCTTACGCATATTTAAAATGCAATACATTTGAAAAATAAAATATTTAAATAAAATTTCAAAATTTAGCGCTTCATTTGCTTTAAATTTAGAACAGAATAATCAAAAGCACGGTACATCGGTAACTCACGTCAATTTTCAGATGTTGAAACCAAATTTTGAAATTTTTACTAGGTAATGAGTAATTTAATTTAATTTTTTTTCTAATATTAACATGGAATTTCTTGATTTCTCAATTGGAAATATGGCAGCTTAAGCGATCTTAGATTGCGATATTTAATGTTATCATAGAGGAGGAATTAAATACATAATTACTCACTGCCTAATACAATTATCCAAATTTGGTTTTCACCATCGGGAAATTGGTGTCATATATCAATGTACTATTTTCTCAAAAATTATTCTCCTAAATTTAAAAAAGGCAATACATTTTGAATTTGTAATTAAAATTTATTCCCTTTTGAAAAATACTCCAAATTTAAAAGTTAATTTTTAAAATGCAGTATGTCTTAGAACATAGTTTTTTAAGCATGTTGCATATAAAGTTGATAATTCAGTGTCATTTTATAGGATAATACAGTCTAATTATTTCAATTAATTTATCAAAAGGTTCTTTCTCCTCCCAAACCATTTTTCTCCTAAATAAATAATCCAAGTAACGCTCCCCGAGCGCATTATCTTCCGAGTGATTAGGATGGACTCCTTTTTCTTTTCGTTGGTACCATGAAGATTCTATGTATTGCAACAATGTTCTACCATCTGGAGGAATCGTTTCTTCTTCAATGTCATAAATATAATAATCTTTCCTATTTTCGAGAGCGTTCCTCACAGCTTCAGAATCGCATATTATTATCGTCTGCGGTAAAACATACGTCACAGTGAACATATACAAAGTTTTATTGTTGGGTTTCTCGCCGTGAAAAGTTTCCACACGATAACGATTTGTTTCACGTTCAACTATTCCGATTAGCCATTTTTCCTCACTTTCGAAACTATCACTACCTAAAATGTCAGGTCTTTGGAACCTGTGCAGTTCAATAACTACAGTTCTATCATGTCCTCCAATTTTTTCTTTTTCATCTGACTGATTTTCAACCATCCATCTAGAAATCATTTCGCGACAAAAATTATACTGATTCGATACGGTTGTTTTTGAAACATTTTCTCCGAAAAATTTCACTTCTCGAAAGGCTTCATTAAGTGAGTAACTATTCGCAAATAACAAGCAAACCATCATACTCTTTTCAGGGCAATTTGCGTGTTCAAACATTGTGCCTTTCATAACGCTTTCTATTCTGTCTTTTCCGTCGATATGTTTACGACGACATCTGTAACGTTGGCTGGGGGTTGATTTTTCATAACTTATCTTCATTTCGTGACCTTCATTACAATACTTTTTATCTGGAATTAGCTTTCGACTCTTTAGCCAGTAGATAAAAGTTTTTCGGTCTTTAATTACTTCATAAAACAAACGCCCTACGGACCAAGAAGACCACGTCTCTGTTGTTTTCAAATCCATCATATGAGTGAAATTGAGAATATTTAGTATAAATTATAAGAATAATACCAAACTTTTATAAAATGGCAAAAAAATTCCAGTTTATTTACTGTTGTGTTACGTTCTTTGTTAAAACAACTTTGTTTTCAAATTGAAATACTCAACCTTGAAAATCTATCTGAATAATGGCTCCATCTGTGTTCGTATACTAAAGTTACAATTGAATGTGTAAAATCTAGTTCGCTATTGGGATTGATGTGAAATTTACTTCACTTAGCTTCCGAATCGAAATATCTCAGCGGGAAATTGATATTTTAAGCTTCTTTTTTCAATTTTCTTTTCTTAAAAGACGTCACTTTTTTCTCTTAGCTGCCAAAACATTTCAAAAATATTCTAAAATTATTTTATGTGAAATGTTAAAATTTTGCTACCAGTCCGTTATTTTTTAAACGTAAAATATTAAATAAAGCATGGAATTTAGAAATATTTTGACAACTAAGAAAAACAAGTGAGAAAAATCATGCGTTAAGCATAGATTATGAAGCACTTTCCAACATTTCTTGAAATCTTCCACAAAACTTCGTTATCCAGGGAAATAACGTATTATTGTTCATATACAAATATGTATTCCAATACTTTTGAAAAGTCCGGTATTTGATCTGCCGGTTAATATATAGACTATATAATGGTAAAATTTAGTTTAGCAAGAAAACGCCTAACTGTTTGAAAATTTCCATACTAATAGATGGAAACATACTTGAATACTTTTATTTAGCCCTGTAAAATACCATAGTACCTTTAATGCACGAAAGTATTTTGCTAAAGTTTAGTAAAAAAAAAAAAAAAAAAAATCCTTTTTAAAGTACCGTAAAATGGGGTCAATCGGAACACTTTTCAACTTTAACGTTAAAAAAAAGCAACAACTGATTATTATTTTTTTTTTCTACTAGAAACTTCGGTCTTGTTTTGTTCTTTACTTTTTAAGAAAAAAACGAAACATTTTTACTGTTTATATATAAATATATATATATTATTTATTTTTTTTAATGGTGTTCCGATTCACCCTGCAAATAGGGATCAATCGGAACAAATGTTGTAATCTTTATTTATTCCGATTCAAACTTTAATAGGGTTAATAAAAACAGGCAATAATGATAAGGGAGGAATAGGAACACATAATTACTGTGAAACCAAGCCTTTATTTTATATACAAGTAAAGATATATTTTTTTAACAATTAGAAAACAACTTTTTAAAATTATTTTAAGAAATTATATTTGAATTGCAGAAGTAGAATTTTATACATATTCAGTCCTGTGCTGTGTTATTCTTTACTAGAAGTCATTGGGTAAGTAAATCTGTTGAGTAGCCCCAATTGCTGCATGTATTAATACGATCTACTAATCCGCCCTCATCCCCAGCCCTTAGTACTGTTTGTATCCCTCTCTTTTTTAAATGGTTTTTCATTTTGAGTTGTTTGTGAAATGTTATGGATTTCAGAGAATAATTCTGTACAGTTTAACTAATTTGCTATTTTTAAATTCTTTTATTGTGTGTTCCATGTCTGTTGAATTAGGCATTGACTTTTTTATTTAACCAAGTAATTTCTTGGCACTTTTAAACTCTTCAAATAATTAGAACAAAGAAAATTTTGTTACAATACATATTCATACATATATTTTCATATATTACATGAAACTATTACTGTATAGAAAAATAAACCATGAGAGAAAACGTGTTCCGATTCACCCTGTAAAACTTAAATCTCTGATGTTACAAGCCATTTTTCATTTTTTTTTTCATTATGTATTTTAGAAATAAGTAGAATTTAATACAGCATATCGTTTACAGGTCTATCATTATTTAAAAATCCCCTCTCTTAGATTTAGAATACGAAAAATACTGTAGTTACATACAAAGTTTTGAATACGTTGAAAAAAATGAAGTTTTCGATGATCCTCTTGAAGTTTTTTTTATGTACCCCAGTAGTGGTGCAAACATGTCAAAACAGAATTTTCCACTCTTAATGTTAATTCCTTCTTATAAAAAAATTGGTAACTAAAAATATCATCGCATATATTTATAATGAATTTATTTGTATGACCGGGAAATTTCGTTCCTATTCACCCCATTTTACGGTACTTAAATCAAATTTCCAAAAATTATCATCCAAAGGCGATTATGTATTCAGTTCTTTGTGTGACCATGTATATCATTTTATCTGTATTCTACAAACATTTCTTAGTAAACTAAATGCAGCTCAACGTAAAAAGGCATAACATATTTAAAAACCACCTTCAAAGAAATTACTCTCATATTCAGTAACCTTTCCGAGATCTTTTGTACAACCCTGTACATCTAAATTGTGTAAAAATTATCATTTATATAAATCATATAATATGCATACATCTAGTGAAACTTAAAAGCGTATACCATAATTTAAAACATGCATTTCATCCATCTAACAGCCATCTTCCCAAATATTCAGGACTTCGGATAGAATATACTATTTGAAATCTTTTGTGTGCCCCTGTAAATGCTATGCACTACGTATTATGCATGAAATAACTCATATTATTCCTCAGTAACGTATATAAATTTGATTATGTATGAAATCGTTTACCATAATTAAAATATATCGCAAACAATTCCCCCCTTTATTATTATGTATTGGAATTCTTTTGTGTGGCCCTGTAAATGAATAATAACTATTATTTTGGTTGCATAATTTACGAAATACATATTTTAGTTCACTTCGGAGATGCATATAAATTTGAAGATGTTTGACAGGGTGTAACACCTTTAAAATTCATTTGAAACGATTTTTCCCCATAGGCCGTAATGTAATGGAAAACTTTTGACTGTCCCTGTAAATAAACTAATCATGGCAGAAACTTCATTTTCAATAAGGTTTGTGCTCGGGTAAACGTCATTAACGTCCAAAAATTTCATGACAATCCGAGTATATTTACGAGAGTTAGAGCGCGGACAGACGGCCAGACAAACCGAATGCATAAGCTCTTTTCAACTTTCTTGGAAAGTGCTAAAAAGTGATATCCTTTCAGAAGATTACTCTGAAAAAAGAATTTAAAATATTAATTCTTTGGCGAGATATTTTAAATATTAGAATGCATCAAACGCCTATAGCCTTAACATTACTAATTGGGAACTAATCAGTCATATAAAAAGACCACTAGCTAAAACTAATCCTGTGAAATAAATTTTTTAAAATATCTCGATTGCATTTTAATATTTTTAACCGACTTCAAGAAGGATGTTATGATTTCGGCCTGTATGTATTTGTTGTTCACTCATAACTTCCGTAAATCTGAACCGATTTTGATAATTCTTTTTCTTGTTTGAAAGTGTGAGATTGCCCGTGTGGTCCCATTTCAATTTCATCAAATTCTGGTGATTAGAATTAAAAAAAAAAAAAAAAAAAAAAAAAAAAAAAAAACATTAAAAATTCAAATTGTTTTTGAAGCAGTCGTCCAATTAGAAGCGTTCATTTTTCAGGCTTTTACTCTTACATCGATACGCGATCTCTTTTCTTCAAAGTGCAAAATTTTGACTGGACAACGGCCGGGCTCTATACGCTGTTAAAAATTTGAAACTTTTGATGCATCTTCGTTCCACTGCTTTTATAGAAACCGATTACTTCACTATATTATGGAGCAATCTCATGGGTCAAAATAGAAATATTTTATAAAAGCAAGGGAGTAACCAGGGCCGTAACTACCGCCGGGGCACTGCCCCGGGGCCCCCAAGCATGAGGGGTCCCAAACTACTGACTTAAAAAAACTATTGATTTTAGTTTCTCGTCTAACTTCCTATAAAAATGCCCAGCACCTAGCTAAAAATAAATCCTTCTATAGTAAAGAAAAGAAAAAAAAACTAGCCTTAAAAGGAATGAATCCTGGAATGATGCTGATGTGTAAGATTTCCGGAAATAACGAATCCGAGTCGACCACTCCTTCCATGAGTCGAAGCAGGGCCGTGCTTAGGACTTTGGCGGCCCTGGGCGAAATATATTTTGGCGGCCTTTTTTGCGAAATTTTTTAAACGGATATAAAATGTCATAAGCTGTACAAAATGTACCACAAGAGTGAAATTAGTATGAACTTTTTAACACAAAAAATTGAAGAAAAAAAAAGGCATCATAAAAATTATTACCAAAAGAATCAAATTTCACTTGCACATCAGTATGTATAATAATCCTTTTAGCTTACCATTTTTTGGCTTTTCATGATAAATTACAGTTCATTTTAATTTGTAGGTTTTAGCATCATAAATAGCACGTAATCTATACCTATTTTATAAAGAGGTAAAGTTTGTTTATATGTAGGGACTAATCTCTGGAACTACGAACCGATTTCAAAAGTAATGGTGCCAAAATGATGGTGTTCTTCCCTGTTCAAACATAGGCTATATCTTATGTCGATGCCACTAACCCAGGGAGTACAGGCGCAAAATAGCGATTTTTAAACAATCTTGAGAAATAACGAACCGATTAGAAAATAATGATTTAAGATGATTGTGACAGTCCTTGGTTCAACACTGACTATATTTTATGTTGGCGTCATTACTCCATAGGAAGCAAAAAAATTTCTAAAGATGCAACTGATGTATTACTGAAGGACATAGAAACATAACGTTTGGCTTGTTTGTTATTTATAAGATATAAATGATCTCAAAGAGCGTTTTCCAAAAATAGTTCTAAAAAATGTCACTTTTGCGTTACTGACGGACCTAGAAACATATATTTTGGGACGTTAATTACTTATAAAATATAAATGATTTTCAAGAACTGTTTCTAAAAAATATAAAATTTAAAAAGGGTAAAAAATGCGCGAGATGCGATATAAAAACTTTCTAAATTGAATTTTTAAAGCAATCTCGGGAAGTAACGAACCGATTTAAAAAATAATAATGATGTCAAAATGATGGTGACTGTCCTTTCTTTAACAAAAGCTATATCTTATGTCGATTTCGTTAGCCCAAAAGAGGTGCAGGAGCAAACAAACGATCTAAAAATGCGATTTGTGTGTTACTGAAGGGCTTAGAAACATGAAATTTAGAATGGTAGTTACTTATAACATAAATATGGTCCCCAAAAACATTTCCTAAACAATTCGAAATTTAAAAGAGGGGAAAATGAGCGAAAAGCGTCCTAAAAACGTTCTAAATGGCGATTTGTAAACAATCTCAACAAGTATCAAACCGATTCCAAAAGTAAATTTGTGGCGATGGAGCCTGTTAAAAAATAACAAACATAAGCTATATTTTATGTTCGGGATGCTATCAACAGAGGGTTTCAGTAGCAAAAAATATTCAAAATGTCTATCTTTCTAAATTGTTAAAAGGTCAAATAAATAAAGTGTAATAAATTAATTCAAAAACTATAAACCAGGGGTTATATTAGGTTTGTTTTATGTTGGGCTCAGTAGAGAGAAAAAGATTAAAGACTTCATGCCTTGAATCTTGTGTTTAATTTTACCCTTTTTTAAAGGAATAGTAAAAATGTTTTATACAGAAAAAATCTCAGCAAATTTCTTTCAATTATATTGATGGTCAACAGCGTCTAAATATGTTTCATATATATTAACACTGTACAAGGATTACTGAAAGAACTATCATAATAGCTAAAAATGTATGAATTGATATGTACTACTTTGAATTCTAATATTTTTATTTTGCTCATTTTCCTTTTTTGAATTTGTATACTAATTTTATTAATTAAAAAGTAGCTCATTTTCTGCATTTGTAAGAAGTTATGTCAGAAAACTGTGTCGCCACTTGTCACAAATTAAGTCGATGAATCCCTTTGAGGGAAGAAGTCCTACTTAAAAATATATTTACAAGTTGACATTAAAATAGAAAGAAAACATTAAACCTAATAATACGTGCTAAACACATTTAAAGACGAACATTACGGCATATTTAAAATGTTATATTTAAAATGATTACGAAAAAGTATCTTTTTTAATACTTTCCAACAAAGTTCCAAAATACTTATGATTTCGGTTTACCTGTTCTCTGTCCGCGCTCTAGCTTCCGTAAATAACTTGGATTGCCCTGAAATTTTTCGACGTTATTGACGTTTACCCTAGCAGAACTTTATTTCAAATAAAGGTTCTAGCATGATTAGTATATTTACAGGGACAGTCGAAGTTACGTTATAGCCTAAGGAGAAAAATCGTTTCAAATGAATTTTAAAGATTTTACAACCTGTCAAATACATTACAAATTATATGCATTTACGACGCGCTCTAAAATATGCTTTCTGTAAAATACGCGGTGAAAAAAAAATTTCTGGTATTCATTTACAAGGCCACGCAAAAGAATTGCATTACATAGTGGTAAAGAGGGGAATTGTGTGCGACATATTTTAATTATATTAAATTATTTTATACATACTAAAATTGGTATACGTCGTTGAGACTTAACATAAGTTATACGATATAACCATATATAATACGAAGTGCACAACATTTACAGGGACACACAAAAGATTTCGAATAGTATATTCTTTCCGACGCACTGTATATGTACCCGATGATGGCTGATGGATGGATAAAATGCATTTTAATTATGATATGTGCTTTTAAGTTTCTCTAAATCTTTGCATATTATATAGAGTGTATAAATTCTACAGTTGATATACAAGGCTATACCAAAGAGATCGTAAACATTACTGAATATGAGCGTAAATTACTTAAAGGTGATTTTTAAATAAGTTATGCATTTTTTTGCTAAACTGCATTCAGTTTACTAAGGAATAGTTTTAGAATATGGATAAAATGATATACAGGGCCACGCAAAGAATTGAATATATGGACGCCTATGAATAATAATTTCTGAGAATGTGTTTTCAGTAGTTTTACGAATGTTTTAGTTTAAATAAATTGTAACCAACTTGTCAGGCTCGGATTGCGCCTGACAAGTCAAATAGACTCTTCATAAAAACTGGTAAAATGTAAAAGCAACACCGACTTTTTTGCGGCCCCAAATTTTGGCGGCCCTGGGCAAATGTCCGGCTCGCCCCCCCTTAAGCACGGCCCTGAGTCGAAGGGCTCCGTCTATGCGTCTATGCTAAGCGATTCCAACCGGGATTGCAAAGCAATACCGAACGGAATCGCGAAGCGATTACGGAGGGGGTTGGCGAGCGTAGCGAGCAGAGGGGCGGAACCCCCCTATAGTTTAAAAAGACTGTAACTGCTCATCACAATTATGCATGTTTGGGACACCGCACCCCACTTTGCCCCCCCCCCCGCCCCCCAAAGGGGAACTTTTTAAATTTTTATAAACAGCACTCGTGTTGCATATCTTTAGAAAGGTCTGAAATTGCGTTTTCCTATTATGGATGTCTTGTGTCCCCTGTGGGGCACACTTTTAATTTCTTTACCACATCAGTCGTGTGACACATCATTTGCAAGATCTGCAACTGTTTATTCATATTATGGATGTCTTATGTGTCACCCCCCCCACTCTGCACCCCCAGGGGGGGCACATTTTTAATTTCTTTACAACATCAGTCGTGTGACACATCATTTGAGAGGTCTGCAACTTGTTATTCATAAATGGATGTCTTGTGTCCCCCACTCCGCTCTGCCCCCCAGGGAGGCACAATTTTACTTTCTTTACAACGCCAGTCGTGTGACACATCATTTGAAAAGTCTGCAACTGCTTATTCATATTATGGATGTCTTGTGTGTCACCCCCACATTCTGCTCCCCCCAGGGGGGGGGGGCACATGTTTAATTTCTTTACAACACCAGTCGTGTAACACATCATTTGAAAGGTCTGCAACTGCTTATTCATATTATGGATGTCTCGTGTGTCAACCCCCACTCTGCCCCCGAGGGGGGGGGACATTTTAAATTTCTTCACAACACCAGTCCTGTGACACATCATTTGAAAAGTCTGCAACTGCTTATTCATACCATGGGATATTGGCGAGCACAGCAAGCAGGGGTAGCCTACAACTTGGAATCGCGAAGCGATTACGCGGGGGGTTGGCGAGCGTAGCGAGCAGGGGGCGGAGCCCCCCCAGTAATTAAAAAAAAAAAAATCAAAGTGCTACAGTAAAAGTTTCTGTGGGTCCGTTGGTACACTCCATACGCTTCGCATACAGCAGAACGTCGAGTCGAACAAGGCCTTAATAATGCACGAGCCTCCGGCGCCTCGGCTATGGACCCAACTGTTTGAGGGGCCCACAAATTACGTGGCTGATTTTTTTCCTTAATCAAATACTTTTCAAATAATATTGTTTTGTAAAACGTAAAATTTAAATATTCTGAATGACTTAAGAAAATTTTTAGAAGCTTTTAACCTAGGCACTTTTCACCAAACAACTTTGTCAACTCATCAAGTAATTTTTTTTCTGAAAGTGTGCCTAAAATGGGTAGGTAAGAGGCCCAACTTCAGCTTGATCGGGCTCTGGAGCCGAATGTGCCATGTTGCGTCAGCATGTTTGCCGATTCCACCGAAGCTAGTATAAGGAAGAAAATATGGATTTTTGATCGGTTGAATAGTATAAAAAGCATGTAAAAAATTCTAGAAAATCTTTCTTTTTTATCAATTAATAAATACATAAAATCGGAAAAAAAAATCAAAATCCATATTTCATCTTTTTAGGTTTATCATACTGTGTACAATTAAATAGAAGCGTGCGAAAAAAAAAAATAAAAAAAAAAATAAAAAAATAAAAAAATAAAAAAATAAAATAAAAAAACTGCGAACGGGCCAAATTAAAACTTTGCCCCGGGCGGGAGGGGCCTCACTATTTTGCCCGGGGCCCCCAAGTTTATAGTTACGGCCTTGGGAGTGACGATATAGCAAAAGGGTCAACTTTTTTACAGTGCAGATAGATTTTTCGCTGTTAGAGAAAGAAGTTTTATCAATGTGAAAATTTACGCTGTTAGAAATCTTCAGCTGTTGCTGCTTAATGACTCCATCATTTGTATAGATCTCTATTTTGATCAATAAAAACGTTCCATTCATCTGTTGATTAGAACTTTTTAAAAATAAAAAATAAATTCAGATTATTTTTAAAGCAGTCGTTCAATTAGAAGCGTTCGTTTTTAATGTTGTTACTCTTACGCAGATATATCATCTTGCGAAATTTTGACTGGACCGGATTCAGGTAGATTTTGCACTATTGTGAAATGAGATTGACCAATAAGAAAATTTACTTACCTTAAGCAGAGACAATTTCACAAAAAATGCAGGCTATTAATTGGTCAATCTGGTTTCGTTAAGTGCACAAAATCTACCGGATTGTGGCCAAGTTCTCTTTCGCCGTTATCAAAATCAGATTGGCCAATCAGAACCCTGTCTTTTTGCTGTGTATACTGTAAAAAATTTAACCCTTTTGCTGCATCGTCACTCCCCCGCTTCTATAGAATATCTCACTTATGACCCATGAGAATGCTCCATAATTGGGTGAAGTAATCGTTTTCTATAAAAGCGGTGGAGTGACGATGCAGCAAAAGGGTGATATTTTTTACAGTGTACTTCCAACAGTGAAAAGATTGCAAAAATGCAAGCTTCTGATTGGTCAATTTCGTTACACTAAATAGTCGAAAAATATGTATATATGGATTGTAGCCACTGTTGCAGAGATGCGAGTTCTTTCCAAAGTGCGAAGTCATAACTGGATCAATTCTCGTATACACGGAAATTGAAGGTCTGCATCGATTCTTACCAACATCGCAAATAGGTGTCAAAAAGCTGAAAATCCACTTTTAAAGTACCTTTATATGACATTGCACAAGTGCCTATTTATCAGGGTGCTTTTTATGCCGGATGCACAAATTAATTAAATTACATTGCTATATGTATCGTTACTGTCTTGAGATTCAGATTCAGTTATCAGGTTAAATATCGGAATGCTTTCAGATTTTCTTCTGACAGAATTCCTCGATATCAATGTGGTAATATACGGGGATATTTGAAAAGTTTAGATTAATCTAAACAAAGGAAAATGAGAAAACATTTTGATGAGCTTACCATTAAAGTGAAGTTACATTATAAAACATTTGACCCTTTTGCTGCATCGTCACTCCCCCGTTTTTATGGAATATCTCTCTTTTGACCCATAAGAATGCTCCATAATAGGCTGAAATAATCATTTTCTATAAAAGCGGTGGAGTGACGATGCAGCAAAAGGGTCCTTACACTCGGAGCTTCCGCCAAATGATGAAGACACCACACCGCTAATCGCTTACGAGCGTAGGAGGCTGTGTGTTCGAATCCCACTGGTCCCATTGCACACACTCTTTGCGTTGAACTCCCGGCTGTATATCCTTTGTGTTATAAAAATTTCCTTGCGCTATTTCGTCACTGTATATTGTCGATGACATATAACCAGGCTTTCATGTCGAGCACACAAATCAGATGTATGTGTGTGTATTGTTCTTGCACTCGGGTATAATCGCCAAGTTTTGGAATAAAAAATTCCTACATTTTATATAGTTTGGAAAATCTCGCGTCTGTCGATACCCATTTCTGAGGTCCGTAAAAATCGATGTGGACCTTAAAGTTTGCAGTAACTTTTCAAAGAACGGGATCTTATATAAATAAATTACCACATCAGAAAAATCGAAAGATCCTCAACGATATTAACCGACATTGTAAGTTGTTTTCGAATAGCTGAAAATGAAATAGGAAATTGGCCAGCAAATTAAATACATCATATCCTAGGAAAATACATCAGTTAGACAATGCATTGCAAAATGACATCGTATGTCAGTATACATAATTGAGTATTACAGTATGAATCAGGGGGTGCGAAGAGAAAACTGTGCCCGGGGCACAGTTCCAATTTAGCGCCCCTTTCCCAACTTTTTCTTGCGACAAGCCAAAAATGAGTTTCTGCGCCTGCGGTGAACTTTACCCCTAAGTTTCTGCTCCTGCGGTGACCTTTTCCCCTGAGTTTTTGCGCTTGCGGCGACCGCCCCCCTTTCGCACTGCGCTATGAATAACTAAAAAGTATTAAATAAAATAAGCTTTTTTAAAAAATATATCAACCGACTTCAAAAAAACGCTTAAAAGCATTAAATAATTCTTTAAAATTCTCTAATGGCAAAACGTTATCGAAAAATCAGACATCGAATATAAGGTATTGGCATAAAAACGGTTAAATGTAATATATATAACTTAATATCCACCAAACATGTATTTTAGAGAGAATATTTTTTACAAGAGATGAATTTGCATATTTATGATTTAATTTATGAATATATACATATAAAAAGTAATGAATTACTTTTTGAAGTAGTGCCAAACAATCTTAAATATAATAAGAATTGTGAATATACTGTGTCTAGTACCATAACTAAAATGGTGATGATCATTATCGATTGTGATTGTTTGGCACCGACTTCAAAAAGTAATAAATAACTTTTTATATGTATATATTCATAAATTAAATCATAAATATGCAAATTCATCCCTTGTAAAAAATATTCTCTCTAAAATCCATGTTTGGTGGATAATAAGTTATACATATTAAATTTAACCGTTTTTATGCCAGTACCTTATATTCGACGCCTGATTTTTCGATAACGTTTTTTCATTAGAGAATTTTAAAGAATTATTTAATGCTTTTAAGTGCTTTTTTGAAATCGGTTGATATATACATATATATATTTTTTAAAGCTTATAAAACAATTCTTTTAAAATTGGCTAGCTGAGATCGATTGTTACAAAAGGCCTTTTATACATTTAAGATTTTGTTTACAGATATTTTTAATTAGGACACTTTCATTTTTGAACATGTTTTCAAAGTAAAAACATAAAAAAAAAAAAATCTGCGACTAAAATTGAAAAAGTCAAAAACAGCAGATGTAGAGATCAATCTCAGCTATCCAATGTTATAATAATAATAAACATTTAAGAACGTTAGAATGCAAACGAGGTATCTTAGAATTTTTCTTCATTGGATTAGCATTAGTGAGTGAGTCTTTCCAGGTGATTGAACCAGCCACTTAAAAAACAAAAAATAGTTCGACTGGAAATTTTTGAAATAGCAAGCCTTATCTCACTGATAAAATTGAGGATAGACACAGGCAGGGGCCTCGCTAAGGGGGAAAGATTTGGGGGAACCCTTCCCCCCAAACGTTTGCACAGGCTGTAAGAGTTGGCAAATTTAGAAGCAAAACTGGCAAATTAATTCAAAATTTTAATAAAAAACTATAATACACTTTCTATTTCTGATAGATTTGATGAAAGTTACCCATATAATTAGAAATATTATTAAGCTTACTACAAATAAAAACTCTATTGCACTTTCTAATTGTGATAACTTGGTAAAATTATAAAATTAGTTGGCAAATGCCGAGAACTAGTTATGTTTGCATTTCACCAAGTTGGCAAATACTGAATTTTAACTTGGCAATTTAAGGCTGTCTCCCCCACCAACAAAAAATCCTTGCGAGGGCTCTGGGCACAGGGGCTTGCAAAGGAAAAAACTGCGCTCGGGGCAAAGTTTGAATTTGGCACCCCCTTCCCCGACTTTTCCTAGTAACAGGCCTAAAATGACGATGGTAGTATAAATTTGGCGCCCCCTAAATGCCCGTGCCCGGGGCGATCGCCTCCTTCGCCCCCCCCCCCCCCCTTCGCAAGGTAGATACTCAGATTCATCTGAATTGTCCCATTTAAACAAAAATAATGTTTTCTCGCTTTTGCAAATACATTAAAAAAAAAAAAAATTAGCAAAATAATAAATGCTGTAAAATTACAGTAAAAAAAGAAAACAAAATCAAGGAATGCATTGATAAAATAAGCAGTGTCGAAAAAAATTTGCTGCATCTATCAACATTAATTGTCGATTTTATTTCGCTCTGAGATTTTAAAATTCGTAGTTAAGTTTCGTGCTATAATATGACAGAAGAATAAACTATATATGTTTATAAAATATAAAATGTTATGGTTTAGATAGTTTTAAAATATCTATTCTTTATTTGTGCACTAAAAAAATTAATTTACACATAAGATCTATCATAATTCGCCATCTATGTTTCTACAATTAAATTCATACTAAGGAGACTCTCCGTTGATTTTTTTTTTCAATTTAAGCATTTTAAGATGTATTTATGACATAATAATAAAGGACTCGCTGAGAGAAAATGATTCAGTTAAGAAGTTGTTCGATTTCTCTGGTAAAAATCGCAAAATTTAATTTTATTAAATAAAATTTTAAGTACATTTTAAAATATATCTTCTGGTGCAATTTTGAACTAATTTTTTTATGCTGTATAATTTTAAGTCTTGGATTTAATATAAGTTAATTAGTTTGGTAAAAAATAAATAAAATGTGCAAATACGTGTAAAATTGCAATAAAAACTATATTTATTTTACATTTTTGTGTGAAAAAAAAAAACTTTTTAGTTTATTGTAAATTTTATGCTTAGTTTTATTAAACAAACCATAAAAAACACCCCCCCCCACACACACACACACAAGAAAAAAAAAAAGATGAGTCAATTGAAAAACATACATAAAAGTTTTATCACTTCGCACATGCCTATTCGCCGAAAAAACTGTGACATTTAAAAAGACAGCGATGTAATAAAATCGCTTTAAACTGTATTGTATCAGAATGTACTTGGTATAATTATGAAAAAAAAAAAATAACAAAATCAATATTTTCGCCATTTTTCACGGAATGAAGGTTACTGAGTGCCCCTAAGGGTATTAAACTGTAAATGTCATAAGCTGACTAAAAAATCCGCTTTTCTTTCTCTTTTTCTTTTTTTTTTTTTCTTTTCCGCAAAGAGTTTGAATAATTTTAGAATCAACTTCCTTTCTCCGATTGGCCTGATGTTTTTTAAATTTACTCCAAAGGGCCTAAACAGCTTTAGGCTAAGACTCACTTTAAGCTAACTAAAAAAAAACTATCATTGATTTCTTATACAAACTGATCCAGACTTTTTACAAAGGGGATGTGAGTATTTAGGCTGATTGGAAATTTCTTTAATGATGAAAATTGCAAATGAGGCATATTTTTAATGTTTCCCCAATATTACGTAGAGAAAATGTGTTGCATATGTCGCTGGGTCCCAGCGATGTAGTCATAGAAAAAAAAAAAAAAAAAAAAAAAAAAAAAGATGATATACGCTCTAAGCAGAGGGTATGCGCTCAAGGCAGATGGTATACCCGAGAGTGTATATACTCTCTTAAAAAGTCAGCCACAAAATAGCTCAAGTTGAGCTGAAAACCATTCATCTCAATGTTGAAAGGCAGCTTCTCAAAAAAGAGTTGAAATAACTTGAGTTTTAACCAATTTAAATGAAGTTGAATTATTTAAATAACCAATTTAGATCAAGAAGATTTAATCGTTTGAAAAACAACTCTTTTATGATCGAAAAAATTACAGCTCTTTCATGAGAAGCCAAATCAGCTCTTTCGTTTTAAGAGTGTACTGTAGTATTCTTAAGAAACAGAAGGTACACGGTGTTCCTTAAAAAAATCCAGAAGGTATATGGCGTATACCCGCGTATACCCTCCACTACATCCCTTCTGGGTCCGTTTTAGACTGTGGAGGGTCCTGCGCCTCTGACAAACATTATTCATAGGAAGGAGGATTTCTAATTTTTAAGATTTTTCGTGACGTTGGCTGAAATGACCAAATTAAACTTCATACTTATTCTACATAAGTTTGGGCTATTCCGTCATATAGAAAGGCAAGTTATGGCAGGTGGCTCGAAAATTTCATTTCGTTTTCGGCCTAAATTTTGAATTTTGCCGAACATTCGTTTTCGGCGAAACCGCTGCGGAATATTCGGCTGAACCGAAACTGCCTGTATGACAGAAATCTCGTTTCTCACTACGAAGATTTTAAATATCACTCATTGATTTGATCTGTATAGGCTGAAATGAGATTATCTTTATTTATTGCTATAAACTTTATTGCTAATAATTATTTAATCATGACTGATTCAAGATGTAAGTGCAAATTATAAAACAAATTATAAGCGATACATGTATGACTAAACTTTGAGATTGCCTCTGCTCATTAAAAGTTGCAGTCTAAACAGTAATAGAAAAACTTATAGGTGGGTGTTAAGTGTTATTTATGACAGCCGATTATTTGCATGAGGGATATAGGCCCTAGGAGCCGTGCCCTCCCTGGAGGTTTTTCCAAAGGAACCTAACCCGTATTTACGCAAGATTATCCAAGGTTGGTAGAAAACCAGGGGAAATTTCGAACGGTTAGGCCGACGGGTGCGATTGAGTTCGAAATCAGCACCTCCCGTCTACCAGAGCACAACTTCTCAATCACTGGTAAAGTCCAACTTTCAGTTGGAAACTGTGTATTGCGAATGCTCTCTGAGAAAATTCTAGTATAACCCATTAGGGGCTGTGTATACATAACATTATCATTTTAGAAAGGAAGGGGACTGGCACATGATAACGAAAAATATCTCTAAGAGAAGGGGGGGGGGGGGATTTTTCTTTTGATCATTTTTGATCCAATCAAAATTTCCTCTTTTTCTTTGTGTGGTTTTCTACGGACCTTGGATTTCCTTTCGTAAATACGGGTTAGGCTCCCTTAGAAAGAGCTCCACAGCCCCCTCCTTTGGGAATATATCCCTCGTGTTGATAAGTGGCCGTCATAAAATAAAACAAACCAAACCTTTTTGTTTGTAACATGGTCTTAGGTTCAAAATTACCTATCCTTCTTGTTCAATCTAGAGATCTGCACGGGCCGGCCGGAGTCCCGAAGCCGGTCGGTCTCGGGCCTATTTTCGTTCAAGACTTTAGGGCCTGATCTCCACTCTTCTCGGGCTGGGCCGAGCTCAGACCAAACTTTTTTCTGAATGCGCAGGCCAGGTCGGACCTAACTTTTTTTTTCTGTACAGTGCTTGTTTCATTCGTCGTCTTCCCGGTCCGAAATTTTCATTTCTATTTTTGACACAGTTCGTGTGAAAATCAATCTCTCCACGTGCCTTGGTCCATTTAAAGGTCAGTAAAATTTGGCCTAATCCAAAAAATTTTGAAAAATAAAAAAATGCATACATCTTTAAATTGCCGCAAATTATTAATCTGCTACTTTATTTTCCCTTTACTTTAATTGAAATGGAGTATTTTAGTCACCACAATTATAAAATTGGTACTAAAAACTAAAAAAATAAATAATGTATCAAAAATAAATAGAGATACAGCTTTCAAACAAATTACATTTAACCTTCCTACCCTGAATGGGTCTAATCGAAACATAACTATAATTTGTTTTATGCGATCCGAACCAGAGCTTTTTTCATATAGAAAGTTAAATAGCAGATTCAGAGTAATAAGTCAATTAAATATATTAAAATGTTCTAAATAAAAATTCTGGTATGAAATGTTTTTATCAAGATTAAGTAAAATTTGAACAGGATAGGAAGGTTAAAAATACATTTTTCCCCTATACAATAGTGTAAAAATCGAAAATGTGTTATGTTCAGAAGTTTAAAAATTTGCAGTAGCAAAACCGAAATTTCATTTCAAATTTCAAAGTGTTGCCGTTTGAAGAATGGCGTATGCGTTACACATATGTATGTTTGTCCTTTATAATATAGATAGTTGTAATAAAATTTGTATTCATCCATTTTTGCAGAAGAATGTACCAGATATTTCACAAAGATCTGAATATTTATCAAGTTAGTTATAGTACGAATGCACCTCATCTGCTATGTTTGACGTACAATTTTTGACCCTTTATAGTTATTTGAAATAAAGGCAGGGCCTGACTAATGCATGGTCGTGCAGGGCAGTTGCCCAGGGCCCCCGGTTTTGAGCTCCTGCTCTAGGAGCAGATATAAGTTTTCTTAAAGGGGAGCCAAATGATAAAAAATGACCAAAAGTAAACAGATTTAAACTGCTTTTCATTTTATGATATTAAGTTTCTTTCTAACTGATTTCATAAAGATTTTTTTAAATACATAAATTTCATTAAAATATTACTGTAATCTCACGTATCTCTTATCTGTTGCTTTCTGCTTAAAAGAATTTATCATAATAATAAATTTAATACTGAAGTACTTTAGTGCATCATGGGAAATGTGGTAATAACATTACAAGTAATAAAATTTGTTGCCAATACTATTAAATGCATACCAGCACTTGGTTTTCCTTTTGATGGAATCGCCCAAATGCATGCAATAATGCTTGTAATAACTGTATTTATGTTTTAATAGCTTATATTTATCTACATATTCCTATTACCTAAAAAAAATAATTGTGTTCTATAGATTCTTAAATTTAGCTTTCTTGCGCTATTCTGTATATAGGTAGAAATAGCAGTTGATACAAAGTCTACGTATACATAAGTATATGAAGTTAAGTTTTAGCTACTTCCCGCATAATTCATGAAAAACTTCAAAAGATAGAAGGGAGCCCCCCGAAAAAGTTGCCCCAGGCCCCCACTATCAGTCGGGCCTTAAATAAAGGTTACATTACCACAAAATTTTCATTCCCACCTGGATGACTAAGTACCTGTGTCCTTCTGATGAATAAATGTGTGTTAATCCTTTTTACATGAAAACATTTTAGAAAGATCCTGATAGATAACAGGAGGGGATAGTTCCCCTATTGTGCCTTTGTTATGGAGATAATCTAATCCTTTTATCTCTCAACATTTAAAGAGATACCTGGGGTAATTGGGAGCTTCTTATCTATAATTTTGACGGTTTTTCAAAATACCTTGCATGGTGCAATACCGGAAGGTGTACCAGTTAAGAGAGTCAGTATTTCTTATTTGGCGTTGGAGTTATTTAGTGTATGACTGCGTGTCCAGTATTTCTCATTTAAAATTGAAGTTATTTTGCGTATGACTGGGTGTCCATTACTTTACATTTCATTAAAATAGCTAAGATCCAATTTATATATCGGAAATATTTAGCCTGCTAATATGTCGTTTGTTATTCCTAATGGTGAAATCTCCTGCGAATGTTTGGATTTCGTTAAGGACTTGTTGAATCTAAGCAAAAAATTATTTCCAATAGAAGAGGAAATGCTGCAGTGGAGGTTATTCGAGAAATTTATGTTCAAACAGCTACGGAATAAGAAACGTTCCAGTGACTTTAGTATAATGTTATGTTCTCTGAATATTTCTTCGTACTTACTGAGTCAAGTAGTAAGATTCAGACGAAGTGGTTTATCACCAACATCTTTACTTCTGGACATGATGTCTTGTATATATTTCAAGAACTGCAGGTACTTTGGAGGTTGCTTGTTTTGGAGCCTTCAGAAAATTACTCCTTTTCCAAGTGACATTGAAAACATCCGAGTATTCGGTGCATTTCGTGGCAATTTGGACTTCATGACGCTGTTATTGAATTTTGGCTTTTTATCAAGTCTCCCAGAAGATTCTTATCGTCTAAGGAAAGAAACCAGTGATCTTGTATTTAATTTCATGTGAGTATATTTCCCTTATTACTATATGCAATTGCAGAAGAAAAATTCTAATTTAAAATTTCCCCTGAATATTCCACAATTTTTACTATTGGAGCTATAATTGTAATTCTTTATTATTATTATTATTATTATTATTATTACTTTTTTACATATTATTATAGTTAAGAATGCACTTGCTATTAACAACAGAACTATAAAAATTTTCTCCATTCAAATACATTTTAAATTATGATTTGTTGCATTTTTATAAAGCTCTTTATATTTGTTCTTCTGGTCATTTATAAGGCATTTCCTCTCAAATTTTTAAAATTATTTTTAACGAGGTAACTTCTAGTAATAATATTTTATTCATACTGCTAACAACATATATCTGTACATATTATAAACACATTTTATGGTTTGATTTTGTTTTCTTTTTATACTTCTTGCATTGTTGCTTCTTGTACATTTTTAAAGACTTTTTTTCCTAATTTGAAAAAAAATATTATACTTTTAAAACTTTTGTAAAATTGTTTTTTTTTATTTATTAATATTGTAATATATATACCTGTCTTTTCTGGTGTCTTATTAGTTAAGAAAGATGGCTGCCTGGGGAAGGGGGGGGGGGGATTATAGGATTTTATTTTGAGCCAAAAATAAGCTGTTCATAAGGAATTTTATCTGAATGTGGCCGACTGTTGGTGTGTACCTTAAGTTTTTTTTGTTTTTGTTTCCAGTAAAAATTATTTGTATTATATGGCAGATTTTCGTAAAGGGTACTTTTATTTCTCATGTTTATTTAGTGTTTATACGAAAAAAGATTTGATTGCTCCTCTTTAACCCAAAAAATAACAATATGATTTTGCTGTAGTTTTGTAAATCGCTTCATGTACTTTTTTAAAGACCGCATTTTTTCTAATTTAAATTTTTGTAAAATTATTATTGGGTACATACAAATAGGAATATAATGTATATTTAATTTTTGTGTATTAATATGATAGGGCAGTTTGCTGAAATGTGCTTTTTCTTTTGTTTTATTGATTATTAAGTATTATTTATGTGAAAAAGATTTCAGTCCGTCTCTTTAATTTTAAATTAAAGAAAAAAAAAAAAAGAAATAAAAATAACGCAAATGAGATGTTAATAGGTAATAGTAATTTGAATTAAGCCATTACTGCCAAAACAGAATTTTTAGAAAATTTATTTTAAATGTAAAATTGAACAGAAATTATAAGATGAAAAATAAGAATATCTTTATGTAACAATTATTTCAATAGCCCAAAGAATCAGAATTCTCTTACGTTGCTTCTTAAATGTAGATCTTTTTAGCGATAAACTAGAATTTAGAAAATTTTAAATTTTGACCTTTAAATACTTGCAGTTTATTTGTACGTTATAACTTAATTAGGCAAAAATCGATGTTTAAAAAACAGATTCTTTTATAATTTAACATTAAAATCCTTTATGCACTTTTTATGTTGCGTCAGACCAACTTGGTTCAAGCAGGTTTTCTGGCTACATTAAATAGCGATAAAAGAAAAAAAAATAAGGTTTCAAAATGACAATTTTTTTAACCACTTTTAATAATTTTGTGTGTTATCAGTTATATATGTTATACGAAAGCTTAGTAGTTTGTTTTCCAAACTTACTGCTCTACCTCCCAGCCTTTTTAATCTGCATGCGTTTTCTACTTTTCTTAATTTTTTCAATTAATGTAAGTTTTAGTTTGTTCCAGTTTACTATATGCAGTGAATTTTGAGCAACTTTCTTTCTTTAAGTTTATTTTACTAAAAAAAAAAAAAAAAAAAAAAAAAAAAAAAGACAAGCATGTAAAATATTTTTTTTCAAAAAATTATTCATATTATTAATTTTATTATTATTAATTTAAATCAGGGATTTTTAATTTTTCATATTTCTTTGTAATTTTATAATTTTTATTTATTTTCTCTGAGTCGGCTTTCTCCTCTTTAAAAATTTCGGAAAATATTATCACAATACAAAAATTTCCACATTTTATGTTATAAAAGTTGACTTCGTTCTTTTTTTTTCTTCTTTTGTGGATTTATCAGTTATATGTGTTATAATAACAGCTTAGACGTTCGTTTTACAAATTTATATTTTATCCTCTTTTTTGCTTCAATTCTCACTTTTAGTTTAATTTTAAATATTACTCTGTTTTAGTTGAACAGTTAGGAGAAAACTTTAAACAGCTTTCTTTCTCTGAGTTTCTTATAAGGTGGTCTGGGGTAATAACGCCAGGCGGGGTAATAACGCCAAGTGCTAATATTTTGCATAATTATGAAATAATCTGGTAAATGATACCCATGTACTCTGCGCAGAAGGGTTTTGAGTCATATAAATCGCAAAAAACAGCTTCAAGTTAATTTGTTTCATTTTTAGGTCTTATTTTTAGCAACTAAAATTAACGCTTGATCTAAAATTTGCGAGATATATTTTGTGATGTGAAGACTATTTTTTTTATCCGGAAATACTTTGTTAATTAGATAAATTTTTAGTACATTTCATGGACTTTCAAAATGTTGTTGAAGATTTTGGAAATCTTCTAGAGATTATTTGTAATTTAAAATGTACAGCGCAATAACTATAACGGGGTGATAACGCCAATCCTTAGCATTAATACCCCGGTTGATTCCCTACAGTGGCCGAGCTACATCCTAAATACCGATTTAAAACACGCCATTACATTTTATGAATACATATCTGTTAAATTATATTTTATATATAGATAGTCAATGAGTTGCTGTATCAAATCCTATATTTGTTTGAAAAATACAAACTAAAACTGAGCCGTGAAAATTAGTAGAACCTTAACGTGGCGTTATTACCCCAGGGTACCTTACTAAACTATTTCTTATACCTAAAAATAAAAGAAATTAAGAATGACATATAAATTATTTACTTTAAAACAATTATACCATCCCTTTCCCACTCCAATCTTCTTGAAGCAGTTTTTCTGTGAGTTTTGTAACTTTTCTTTCCATTCCGAAATCATGAACATTTCCCGTTGACCCTCCCCCCCCCCCCCCACACACACACACCATTTTTTAAGTTTGGGTTTTATTCGTTTTTAAAACATTCTTCAAAGTTTTAAGTTTTTATTTATTCTTTTACATTTGGATTACTCATCTTTAATTAAACAGCTTTAGAAAGTATTATTATACAAAATATTTCCTCCGTAAAAGAATCATTTTTATTATCTTTTACAATTTTTCGAAGATTTTTCTGCAATAATTTTCCAAAATTAATCACATTTTACGCTATAAAATAAAAATCTTTCTTTTTTATAATTTAATCCTATTTTTATTTATTTGTTTTTTATTTAAAGTTTTTCCCATTAGCTTTTTTCTAAAAACTAGATTTTACTGATACTTAAACTTTCTTCGAAAATTTAGAAATTCTTCTATATTGAATTATTTATCTTTAATTCAAATTATTTTTGAAAAATTACTATTATACAAATTATTTCTACATCAAAGATTTTTTTTTTTTTCAAATTTTTCAAAGCTTTTTCTTTCTAATAATTTTCAAAATGTACCGAATTTTATGCCATAAAGTATAATTTTTTTAAAATCTTTCCTTTTTATAATTTAATGCTGCATATTATTATCATTTTTTGAAATTTAATCTTTATTGAGTTTTTCCTCTTAGCTTGTTTCTTAACTTAGATTTTATTAATATTTTAAGCAAGGCTGTGCAAAATTTTAATTAGATTAACGATTGAAAACTAACGATTATTTTTTTTTATAAAATCATGACTAAAGATTGACCGATTATGTCCAGTGATTATTTTTGTGTACTCAATGCTTTGATTACGATTAAATCAATTCAATTCTACTTATAGACTAATAGCCAGTGATTATTTTTATGTAATCAATGGTTTGATTACGATTAAATCAATCCAATTCTGCTCATAGACTAATGACCATTGATTATTTTAATGTAGTCACTTGTTTTTATTATGATTAAATCAATTCTCAATCTAAATAGTCAATCCATTTAAAGATTAATGATTAACAAAGTCATTATTGTTCCAACTTTGGACCTTTATTTATTAAATATTATTTTTAAAGCTTCTTTTGATTAAACCACTCTTGGTAGGTTCTTGGGTCCTGCATTAGATCTTGTGTTATGCCGGGTTGTACTTAAATAATTTGAGCTTGGCTCAGTTTTGAGTAGATTTTTTACCTTTTCTAGTCGTCCTCGATTTTTTTTTCTTTCTTTAAGTTATGAATAATTTTTGAATGAAGAAAACTATATATAAATACAATGAATGTATAAGTACTCATTTTTTTAAAAATCGATAAAATTGATATGCAGTCATACACAGATAGATATAATACTAATAAAACAATGAAAGCGGTTTTCATAAGATAAGCAGACGGCCATATAATTATATATTATGTTATATATTTAATCTTCGTCCATATAATTAATGATTAAATGAATTAATCTAGATTGAAATAAATCATACTTATCATAAGAATATCGTCTATATAACTAATGATTAAAATAATTAATCCAGATTGAATTAAATCAGATTATTTAATTATAGGAATATCATCTATATAATTATTGATTAAATTAATTAATCCAGATTCAATTAAATCAGATTAATTACTCATAAGAAAAGAGCAATTACGATTTCAATTTCAGTCATGATAAATTGAATCAGGATTAAATTTCGTATGATTAAATATTTAATCGGCTAATCAATCAGTCAATCAAGTAATTGATCAATGTCAACCCTGATTTCAAGATTTCTTCGAAAATTTAGACTTATTTATCTTTAATAAAAATTTTTTGTTAAAAACAAAAATACTAAAATTTTATTTTTCTCATTTTTCCTTTTTATAATTAAGTTTTCCTTTAATTTATTTTTCTAATTTAATTTTATCATAATATTTTCCTTTAAATACAGATTTTATTTTAAAAAATTTCTTCTTAATCTAGATAATTTTTTACGTATGATTACGTATTTTTTATTAAAATTATTTTAAGCAGAATTACTATTATGGAAAATACTTCTTGTATGATTTTTTTTTTTTTTTTTTTTTTATGAAAATGCTCTTTTCAAATTGGTATTAAAATTTATCACATTTTATACACTAAAATATAACTTTTTTTAAAAATCTTTCTTTATTCTAGTTTAATGCTATATATATCTTTTATTTAACATTTTTTTTCTCTTAGCATTCCTTTAAATATTAGTTTTATTGATTTTTTAACTTTTCTTTAAAGTTTAGATGCATTTTTATGTTGTCTCACTTATTTTTAATTAAAAATATTTTAGTTTGAATTGCTTTATCTCTGAGTTTTCTCCCTTAATTTTTCTTTTATTTAAATCTAAATTTTATTATTATAAATTAATAGTTTTAAAAGTCTTTTTATTTGAGGTTACTATTTTTCTTTTCTTTATTTATTTATCATTTTAAGTATTACAATTGCTCAAAATGTTTTCCGGTAAAAAGTTATCTTTTTCTAGATTTTCTGTTTTCTTGATGCAGAGCGAAAACAGGGAGTGGGGTACTCTGCGAAACCTGTGGGTGGGCCTTTGAAAATTTTTGACTGGGCTCATTCAGGAGACAAATAAATAAAAAGAAAATATTGTTTTAAGTGGTGAATATTAAAAAGGTTAATATTTCAAATTTCATAAAAAAAAATTTATAAATAGGAAAAAAATTGTGAAAAGATTTGCATTTTTCAAAATTTCAATTTTAGAAAATAGTATTAAAATTACTAAAAATAATAAAAAAAGACTTTCATAATTTTAGAAAACTTTAAATAATTAGTCTAGTGTCGCGGTCTGGGAGGAGCTTCAGCTCCCTTAGCTATCCCTATGGATGCGCCAATTTCAATTTGACAGAGGAAATCCAGACAGAGGAATATCCTTGGGCCACACATATAATTGACTAATACTTATGTATGTTTAATAAACACGTATAATTAATTAATAATTATGTATATTTATGTGTGTATTAATCATTTAAAATTTTTTCGAGCTTTTTTGTTTTCAGTCGGAAATAGGCAAGATTATTGATAGTCGGTCTATTCGGGGCTCGGTTTTAAAAAACCTGTTTTGGTCAGCCTTTATATGAGGACCATAGAAGTCAAGGGGTACAAGTGAGAAAAATTTGATTTTGAGTAAATTGAGTACAAAGATAATTGACGTGAAATTTGAATATCAATAACAATTGGCTGAATGATAAACTGTCGCTGGTTTAATTGTGATCGCTGAACTCTTATTTCAATAATTCTAAAAGAAGTAGAGTACAATTTTCTTTACATTTTTAATTAATCAATATTGATTACTATTGATTAAAAGTGGTTGACCACTAGAAATCAGCATATAATTACAAAATCACTTATATTTTATTACTTGACATGAATAAAGTATACTTCCAGGTCATCTATGCACTTAATTCATTTTTTTTTTCAATTTTGTCACTTATACCTCTTGGTTTCTGGGATCCTCATATATAAAAACACAGTTTAATAAATAGCTGTAATATTATATTTACTTTTTGTTGTAATAGATTATGATATTCATTTGTAATATATTTACATATTTGTTACTCAATTCATTTCATTTATTTATTCATTTAGGGTGTCCATCAGCAGTCCTGATGAATCATATGAGTTTGAGTTTGAAAATTTCACGAATCTCTTGAAAAAATGCTTCTTTCGTACCAAAGAAGGACATATTTATAAGAGGTTGTTCTTGGTGGGAATAGCTTTGCAAGCCATAGCGTGGTCATTACATGCCAATCATCATAACATAGAACCCGATCAAGCCGAGAATTTCATCGATTGCCTGAGGATATATTTTTGCGCCACTTCTGATCCTTTCCTAACAGTTTTTGAGGTCAGAAGTGTGTTATATGCATGTTGTATTCTTTTGAATAAGGAATATTTGTTCGATGCGTATTGTCAAGAATTTGATCACCTCATGCCCGAATCCCCCGCTAATATAGAACCTCGGAGACTTACTGATCTGGCCCGATGCGAAATAAGACATAGTCTGGAAATGACAAATGTTCCTCTACCTGCAGCAGTAGAAAAATTACCTTTACCCAAGCTTTTAAAGAATTTTGTTGTAGGTCACGTGACTGACATCTCAAGAAAGAGTGCAAATGCTTTTTCAAAACGTACTGTAACAAAATCAGAATTAGCAACGTTGTTTTATCAATGATCTGTGTTTTAAATGTTATTTTATCCTTTTTTAAATTGCAATACTTGTTTCCACTTCTCGTAAAGCTTCTTTTATTCGATTTATTTGTATTGTAGTTTTTTTTTTCTTCTTGTAAGTATTGTGCTGTGGCGAGCTTATTTTGTATAATTAATAAAATAATTCATATTGTGCTTTTTTGTAATTATTGTTCCTTTTCGACCATTTTGTAAAACATTTATTATCATTTAAATTTTTAATATAAATTATT
This sequence comes from Maratus speculifer, assembly GCA_964019185.1. Taxonomy (NCBI): domain Eukaryota; kingdom Metazoa; phylum Arthropoda; class Arachnida; order Araneae; family Salticidae; genus Maratus; species Maratus speculifer. The sequence continues at coordinate 160,489,104 of OZ025302.1, read as the reverse complement.
TTCAGCAAAACAAATGCATGCTTTTCATGCATTTTTTAGTTTGAAGTATATGCAACTGGGTATTGAATGGTAACACTAACCTGTTATATTTTAAGTTACAATTTGTTAGTAACATTTAAAAATAAATTTTATAGAAATTTAATTCATCAGGATTATTAGGGGTGGGGAATTTTCAAGAGATCTTACCAGCCAAGGATTTATTTTACCAGCCAGCAAAATGCATTATACAGTTGAAAATCATAAAAGACAAAATTTAAACAACTGTAGAAACAGTTATTTACTATTACTAAAATGCACCTTAATATTTTTGTTCTATAAAAGTAAGAAGTATATATTAGAGAGAAAATATTAGTACTATAAGATAGAACTTAGTACCATGTTTACAATACAGAAATTTGAAAAGCTGCAAAATATAAGAAACTTGTAAAAAAAAATTAAAGATTTTGGCACCTTTACAGTTTGAAGTTTTGAAAAATAACTTAAAACTTTACTCGCCCTGACAGAAAATCCTCTGGTCAGTGATGAGTCCATAGCCTTGAGGATTACTAACATAGATTAGAATTAGTTTCGATCCCGTTCTATTTCAATGTATAAATTCATCCTGAACTATTATAAATGATTTTTATATTCCTTCACAGTCTGTATTGAATATGTTATTTTTCTTTATAAGTAAAATTGAAGAAAAAATATATTTTCTGATAAAAATTCCACAATATTTTTACGTAAGTTTTAATAAAATTTTATTTAATTAATTTCGATATTTCCATTCGAGTCATTTGTATTCTTGTTCATTTTATAAAATATTTGATTTATTTGATTTAAGTAGCTGTCACGCCAAGGGGCATCCAAGAAAATGCTGAAGTGAATTAGTCATATGTTAGACTAATATGTTTCATGTCATATAAGCACTGACGTAATTAGTCGCGGATCCAAGGGGGAGGTCACGAGGATCATGTACCATCCCCCCCCCCACAAAGGATATTTCTAAAACGCATTTTAAAAATGAAATATATTAAATTCTTTTATATTTTCTTTAAAGTTCTTCTTAAATTCAAAGTAGATCCTTCTTAATCCCAGATGCAAGATATTTGCAAGGGTACATATTCAGAACAAATGTGATTGATTAGCATTTTCCATTTCTCGATAAAGGCAAAGAGTCTTTCGGGAAATTTCCGCAAAATGTAGAGTTTTAAATTGAATTAGAGGCCGCGACAATCAATTGCTCTCTCATAAAGGCTTTTCTATATCTGTCAAATCATAAAAATTGTCTTAAAATGCTCAATTTTTGAATCACTCTATGCCTTTATAAGAAAATGGGAAATTTTTCAGTTTCTTGGAATCTGAATAAAATGTGCAAATTTTATATTTTTACTAATATTAACGCAGTCTTTTTTGTATTTCGAAATGAAATTGATTTCCCAAAAGTTGTCCTTTTGGGTATGGAACAAAAAAATTATTAAGAAACGTGTCCCCTCTCCCCTCCCCCCCCCCTCTAAAAAAATTATGACCTCATTCTAAACGGAGGGATGGATATACCCTTGGACGCAATGAAAAGCCCAACTAACCATAAAAAATTTATAATTTATGTGTTTAAAAATTTTATAAAAGAGTATTTTTCACCCCCAGTCTTCAAAGACAAAGTAAAAGAGAGGGAGAAATAGCAGTAATATATACATTACTTTGCGGCTATTGCACCTAACTTTTTTTCCCCATTAACTCTGTGTTGAATTAAAGCTTCCTGTTATGAAATCTTGAAACAATTGATTGGTAAATATTTTATAGAATCAATGTCTTTTTTACGTTGAATTTTACCCATCATATTTTTTATATAAGTACAATGTGTTTGATATGCAATGTATGACATTTTAAATGCTCTGGGGTTAGGGGTTTTTAAGACCGACTGCATCCCCCCCCCCCTCATCATTCTCACACTGCGCTGCGCTAGTATATGCAAATTTGTATTTTATTCTGAACGATTACAATTCATGCTTTACTTAAGGCTGCTAGTCACCCAGTCTTCGAATTTATTCGCGAATACAAAGTCTGTGGGCGTAAAGTCATGCATGAAAGTGGGAAATAAGAAAAAAGGTAGATTTTTTTTCTACCTATATGATGTTGCCAAACTCTTATAATTTAGGAACAATTTGAGTTATTTACGAAATAAAATTAAATATAATTTTACATAGGATTGTTATTTTATTTTTTGTAACTTAGAAAGTATTTATTATTATTATTTATGCCAGTAATAAATGTATAGGTTCAGCTAATTAAAAAAAAGTGCTAAAGTTATAAATTTAAATGTATCTGGTGAACTTAAGTGAAATAAGTTATTAGTTTTTGAAGATAAATATTACTTTGAATGGTTTGGCTATTTAAAAATTTTCCTACAATCAAGAGAAAAAAAAAAGTCTATATTAAATTTAGGCATGTGAAATTGATCTTTGCTTCAGAAAAACATCTCCAAAAATGCATTACTAAAATTGTCCAAGAGTTCTGTATAAATAGACTAAATATTGTATTCCAAAAAGAACCTTGTACAAACTTCCCTTCTCTTTAAGAGACTTCAAAGAACTTCATTTTTTCATGACTTTCTGATACTTATAAGAAAGACACAGCTTTGATCTAATGGCTCTTCTGGATACCAATTCAGCAGGGTTGGCAAGTTTTTGACAGTGTGCGGTTTTATCCGGTTAAAACCGTGGTTTAAACCATCATGGCTAAAACCTCTTGTCAAAAACCTCGTCAGAAACCTCAAATACTACACTGATCTGTAAAATTTCATATTAAACATTTGTCATAAATATACAATATTAGATGTAATATTAAAAATTCACTTTTACTGTATTGTATATTATCATTTCTGGAAAAAAAAAAAAAAAAAAAAAAAAAAAAAAAAAAATGTCATAAATCTGAAAATTTGGCATGCCTCCAAGCTTGCTCAACTAGCAATGCTTCTGCTATCAAGCCCTGCTAGCTCAGCACCAATTGAGAGAGTATTTTGTAACTTTGGCTTCATACACTCTAAACTCATAAACCATTTAGGTGTAAATAAATGTGCTAAATTGGTTAAGTGCTATAGGATGCTGTGGGGTAAAATTGATCCAGATTATTAACTGTACAAAATCATTTTCTTATGTTTGAACATTCTAAAAAACAATGTTTTATTTCAATTAAAGTAATTTAGTTTTTTTGCAATTATTAAATTACAGTATAATTAATTTTAAATAAAAAATTACTGAATGTTTCTCTCTTTTTCTTAAAATGTTTAAAGCGCATTACATGTTTTTGACGGTTTAAGCCAGTTTTTGACGGTTTAAACCAGTTTTTGACACTTGTCATGTCAAAAACCAGTTTCTGACGTCAGAAACCCAACTCTGCAATTCAGAAACAAACTCAAAGGATTTGAGTGGACAAAACTCTGATTGTTGAATTTTCAAGACCCCCTGCCCATCTTTATGCTTCCAATATTTTCTTTGTATTTTGCATCAATCCAAAAAGTGTAAAAAATTCTTCTAAATAAAATAAGCTTTTTAAGAAAAAAATATCAACCGACTTCAAAAAAGCGCTAAAAAGAATTAAATAATTCTTTAAAATTCTTTAATGACAAAACGTTATCCAGTAAGCACACATCGGATATCAGGTACCGGCATAAAAAACGGTTAAATTTATTATGTATCTTTAATATCCACCAAACATAGATTTTAGAGATAATATTATTTTACAAGAGATGAATTGACATATTTATGATTTATTTTATGAATATATACATATAAAAAGTAATGAATTACTTTTTGAAGTTGGTGCCAAACAATCACAATCGATAATGATTATCCCCATTTTAATTATGGTACTAGGCATAATTTAGCTACAATTTTTAATATACATCAAATAGTTTGGCACCAACTTCAAAAAGAAATTCATTACTTTTTATATGTATATATTAATAAAATAAATCATAAATATGTCAATTCATCTCTTGTAAAATAATATTATCTCTAAAATCTATGTTTGGTGGATATTAAAGATACATAATAAATTTAACCGTTTTTTATGCCGGTACCTGATATCCGATGTGTGCTTACTGGATAACGTTTTGTCATTAAAGAATTTTAAAGAATTATTTAATTCTTTTTAGCGCTTTTTTGAAGTCGGTTGATATTTTTTTCTTAAAAAGCTTATTTTATTTCCTACTTTTTAGTTATGCATACCGTAATGCATAATTATGTGTACTGGCACACGATAGCTCTTTGCAATGCATTACTAATGTACGCACTTTGCTAAGTTCTGATGTATTCAGTTTACTTGTCACTGTTTGATCGTCAACTTTTCTGAAACCACTTACAATATCGGTTAGTATCGTTGTGAATCTTAAGAATTTCTTTGTATGGTAACTTCTTCAGACAAGATCTGCCAATTCGAAAAGCTACCGCATTTTATGAAATCTTAGTCTGCATCGAATCCTACGGTCATCGAAAGTGGGTATCAAAAGGTGACAATCCATCAAGTAAAGTGTCCTTTCACATAAGAGCGCGACATAGTGCTTCCATATATGAGCACGCAGCAAAATGACTTCATATATTAATGTATAGTAAAATGCTTTTCTAGTGTAGTCAGTCAAAAGTACTCCCCCTTCACTCAGAAAAAGGAAAAAGAAAGATTTTAGCAAAAATCGCACTATGCTTCAATCGATAAACAGCAACAATCTAATACCTATAGAGGCAGTAATGGCATCGGTAATAAGCAGTGGCGATTCGACGAGGAATCTGAAACTCATAACCAATACCTGGCTGCCTCTATAAGAGAGTGGCAGCATTTGATTCCCAAATATTTCTTTTACAGACGCTTTTGTCCCAACAACACTGTTAAAAATTTGAAACTTTTGCTGTACACTATTAAAAATCTGCCGCATTTTTTTTGCTACGCACTCCAGCGCTTGTATAGAAAACGGTTACTTGACTGTATTAAGCAGCATTGTCATAGGTCGCACTAGAGTATATACAAGCGGCGGAGTGCGTTGCAACAAAATGCAGAAGATTTTTAACAGTGTATTATCACTTCACCGCTTATATAGAAAACGATTAGTTAAATGCATTATGAAGGATTCTCGTTGATAAAAATAAAGATATTCTATAAAAGCGATGGAGTGACTATGCAGCAAAAGTTGCAAATTTTTCACAGTGCATTGCATTGCCAGGCATTTTTTTATTATGGAATTTGATGATGATTTCCAGGAAGAATTCGATTGTACTCGTATGAGAAGTTAACAAGATTGACGAAAATTGCTCGCTCAACAAGTTAGTTGGTGACTCGTTTTTGTCCAGAATCGTTTCAACCAATTATATACTGTGCTACATGTGTCGTCATATTCATATCTAGGAATCCTACACTGTAAAAAATTTGACACTTTTGCTATATCATCACTCTATTACTTTTATAGAAAATGATTACTTCACCCAATTACGAAGCATTCTCATGGGTCAAAAGAGAGATATTCTACAAAAACAGGGGAGTGACGAGGCAGCAAAAGGGTCACATTTTTTACAGTGACACTGTAATCGGAAATGAGCGGTGGCGTATTCGATGAGGAATCTGAAACTCGTTACCTATACCTGGCTGCCTCTATAAGAGAGTGACAGCATTTGATTCCCAAATATTTCTTTTACAGACGCTTTTGTCTTAATTACACTACAAAAACTTTGAGCCTTTTGCTGCATCATCAGTCCACCGCTTTTATAGAAAACGATTACTTTACTGTGTTATGGAGCATTCTCATTGGTCATAAAAGACATATTCTATAAAAGCTGTGGTGTGACGCTGCAGCAAATGGGTAAAATTTTAACAATGTATCATGGAGCATTCTCATGGGTCAAAGGAGAGATATTCTATAAAAGCGGGGGAGTGACGATACAGCAAAAGGATCAAAATTTTTAGTGTACACTGTAAAAAATTTGGCCCTCTTGCTGCATCGTCAATCCACCGCTTTTATAGAAAACGATCACTTCAGCCTATCGTGGAGAATTCTCATGGGCCAAGAGAGAGATATTCTATAAAAACGAGGGAGTGATTATGCAGCAAAAGGGTCAATTTTTTTACAGTGTACACTGCTAATAAATGTGAACCTTGTCCAGTTAGGATTTCACACTTTGAAAAGATCGTGTGTCTATGTAAGTGTAACTTAAAAACATGAAAAATGAACGTTTCTAATTGGTCGACTGCTTCGAAAAGATATTGAATTTTAATGTTTTAATTTTTTAAAAAGTTCTAATCAACAGATTTTTATGAAATTTGAATGGGACCACATGGGCCCCATACGCTTTCAAACAAAAAAAGAATGATCAAAATCGGTACATATTTACGAAAGTTATGCGTGAACAACAAATACATACAGGTCGAAATCATAACCTCCTCCTTGAAGTCGGTTAAAAAGGTGGAATTCCTTCTTTAGGAGGAACTTTTTCATGTCTGAAAGTGCATTTATATATTTAAAATATCTCCACGGGAAATCAATATATATATTTTTTAACTTCTTTTTTTTTCTGTGTATTCTTAAATGATGTCTCTTTTTTTCTTAGTTCTCGAAATATTTCTAAAATATAGGCTTAATTTTATATGAAGTGTTAAATCTTGCTCACATTCGTCAACTTTTAATAAATAAAATGTTAATTTCCGGAGGAGATATAATAAATATATGAATGCATCAAACAATTATAGGTTGAACATTAGTATGGGGAGTCCAAAAATCGAGTGACTTAGCAGACTTAAAAGATTTTTTTAGGGGACTTACATCGTCAGTTAAGTAAACTTTCAGGAATTTTTATTTGATCTGAGGTTCGTTTTGAAAAACAGACTTGCTTGGCTAATAAAAACTGCCCTTCCATTTAAAAAAGAAAAAAAAGATTCAGACAAACATTTTTTTTAAAAATTATTTTATTATCCATTAAGATTATTCACAAGAAAGCAAAAAAAAAAAAAAAAAAAAAAAAAAAAAAAAAAAAAAAAAAAAAAAATCACTCAAGAAATACATCTTACAAAACAAAATTTCCATATCGAATTTTATCAATCTCACTTCTATGTAGTGATAACACAGTAAAGAGTGGAATGGTATCTACAAAAGTAAGCAGATGCACACAAATGAAATTCTTGCAAGTTTTTATATAAAATGCATAAATTAGATGGAGTATAATGGACACACTTTAATCAATTTACTCAAAATGCCTCTGTAACAATGTAAATTTATAAGGACTGAAACATTAGACTATCGTTAAGGGGGTACAGGATCCTTAAACTTTATACTCAGCTTTCAGATTTTGTCTTATTCTGAATTTTTGAAAAATTCTCAACAATAGGCAGAAAATCCCTTTAAAATATACAGGATATTTATAAAGTCCTGGACTCATTTTGATGTTTAATAACTCATAAAATAATAAAGATAGATTAAAATTAATAACATAAATGGTTAGATAGACTCAAAAAATTTCATGACCCTTGTCAATGAACTTCCACGTTCGTCGCACAGAGAATATCAAGTCGATAGTCAATTTCACGCCAGGTAGCGGCAAGCATGTCGGCATTCACAGAGGCTATTGCGGTTGTAATTTCCTTTGGGGTCCTTTTTGTACTTTCCTTTTTCCTTTGGGAATTTGTAAAGGACAATGTTTACAGGAAGAGAGTGTCGAACATTGATGACTTAAAAGCCAGAATTACAACCGCAATAGCCTCTGTGGATGCCGACATGCTTGCCGCTACCTGGCGTGAAATTGACTATTGACTTGATATTCTCCGTGTGAAGAAGGGGGCATACATGGAAGTTCATTGACAAGGGTCATGAAACTTTTTTGAGTCTATCTAAACATTTGTGTTATTAATATTAATCTATCTTTATTATTTTATCAGTTATTAAACATCAAAATGGATCCGGGACTTTAAAAACACCCTATATATATGTATATATATATTATTATTTGAGTTATAATCATTCATATACGATGACTAAAACTGAGAGACCGTTCATATTGAAACTTTAAACGCATTTTCTCAAGTAGATTAGTAAATTTGAAAACTGACTGCTTTGTCGTTTTAAACTGTATAAGTTACAGATTAAAAAAAATTAGCCAAACATGCGTATATTTATACTCGTAATCTTCATGATAAAAAAAAAAAAAAAAAAAAAAAAAAAAAAAAATGCTTTTTTTTTTTTCATTTTAAAAATTTTGAAAAATTTGTACTTTTTTATACTTTGTGTTAAAATTAAATTTTAAACAAGACTTTTTGTATATATTTTGGTTTTAATTTAGAAGTATGCGCATTATGATTTTAATTTATCCAAAAATTGTTTTCTATAATTTAAAAATTTATCACGCGCTCAACACTTAATGATTTTAATTCATACATTAGTGAGATGAATTTTTAAATTTAAAAATTAATTATGTATATGTAATATTAATTACGTAAAAGACAATAAGTTAAAACTGGCGTGAATCAATACAAAGAGATAAAAATTTCTTAAGCACGCCATGAAAAATACTTAAATCCACCAATGGCGAATTTAAGTATTTCTAAGAAAATTCTATCTCTTCATATATCATTAAATACCAATATAAGAATTAAAATTATGTCACTGTGTACAGCTGTATTTCTGGTTGATACATCGTCAACAATTCACACAAAGTCTAACAGTAAAATGTGAGCTTTGATTAAAATTTTCTATCAATATTTCTGTCCATAAATGATGTAACACATTTTTTCAATATTTTTGACACCCTCCCCCTCTTTTTTACAAAGTGTCACACTTCATCATACGCCCTCTTACCCCCTTGTCACAATTTTCACAAACCCTCTCCCCACTTTCAAGCTTGACCTCATTTATGGAAAGCTCGTTAGTAGATCACAAGGAGATTTTGGTGCGAAATAAGAGTTTACAATAATAAAAATTATACCAGGAGAAAAATCAGCAAACATTTATAGCACAAATCTCACAAGCACAAAAGCATCCTTTAAATGATAACTTTTTAAAGGTACTCTTAAAAAATGATAAAGTATTAATAATAACGACAATAACACACATCTATGAACATATTATTAGATACAAATACAACAATGGATATTTGCACCGCTCTGTCCCATGCTCAGTTATCATGTGTCATGATATTATTCCACAAAAGCATTCTTTAAATGATAACATTTTAAAGGTACTCATTTTTAAAGGTGATCATAAAAGTGATAAAGTATTAATAATAATGACAATAACACACATCTAAGAACATATTATTCGATACAAATACAACAATGGATATTTGCACCATTCTATCCCATGCTCAGTTATCATGCGGCATGATATTATTCATCTGCAAATACATAAAACACTTTAATATACAGTTACCATATTTTAAAAGTATCTGAAAAAGAATAAATTATAATAATGATGACAATATTACACATGTATGAACATATCATTAATACAAATACAATAACAGATGTGCCTGCAGGCATACATGAACATACAGTCGTACATACATGTATGTACGACTGTGTCCCACTTTTTTTTTCATTTACAAATACATGTCTTCATAAAATCAATTATTATACACTTAACATACTGGCCAAATGTTCCTCATTCAATTAATAAAGAAAGTTTCCTTCCATTCAAGTATAAATGAGTAAATAAGAATAATAGCATATATATCCACATAAAATAAATTACTGACTGCATTTGTTTAAGTGCTAGTAGTGCAATAATAATAGTAATATTGTGAAGCTGGTTGATTCCTTGACGATTTTACGCTCAAAGTTTATTGATAAAAACTTTGACTAAAAACTTTTATCAGTATTACATATACGGTTCACCAAAAAATTTTGGTGCAAACTAAGAAACTTAACCCCTTGGGGGCGATCGACACATAACGTGCCGTAAAAAGGCTTAAGAATCCTTGTTTATTCCCACCAGTAAAATTTGCCTTATTTAAACAACTAGTGGATCCAAACAGCAACAGCTCCCTACGAACACCATCACTGCGCATGCGCTATCTCGATTTTGAATTAATAGAAAAATCCGGAGATTAAAATATTGTATAAATGGAAAAATCCGGAGCTAAAAATGTTATATGAATCGACACTGGATTCGCCTGTGTATTTGGCAATTCTTTTTAAAGCTGTACTGCCAATCCTGATGACCACTTTAGCACTAAGTGAGCATGCGCAGTAAATCTCCATAGGGAGCCATTGCTGTTTTGATCCGCCTGTATTTAATCAAAACATTTTCTCAATTTAATAAGTCACAAATTTCTGTTTTAAAAAACCGGTAACAAAACATTAAAAATTTCGTAGAAGGCTCCCGTCGCGAAGGGGTTAAAGTAATAAAAGTTATTCCATGAGAAAAATCATCCAGATATTTATAAGACATGTCTCACAAGCACAATAAACTAATTGGAATGAAAATATCACACATGTATGAACATATCATTAATACAAATACAACAACAGATGTGACTGTACGTATAGCTGTGTCTCAGTTTTTCAGTTTACGAATACATGACGTCATAAGACATTTTAATATACACTGTAACATACCGACAAAGTGTCACTCATATAAACAATGAAAAAAATTTTCTTTCATTCAAGTACATTTGAATAAATAAAACTGTATTAATAACAATATCATCTATGCATATACATAAATGAAACAAATTATAAACAGCATTTGCTTCAATTCTAGTAGCGTAGTAATGCCGTTAATGTTGTGTAATTAGTTGATTCCTTTGCAACAATGCTCACAAAAGTTATTAGCAAAGTGTCAGCCTTGACTAAAAACTTTATCTAAGTCGTTCAGAAAGAGATTTTTAAGGCTGTTCCTAAATCAAAAAGGGCAACTTTAGGACATAAGTTTTAATTTAATTTTGTTCCAAATGCATGTAACTAAGAAGTATTTTTCAAACACTATCTAATCGCTTTTTTTTTTTTTTTTTTTTTTTTTTTTTTTAACACAATGCATTTTTCGGAAAATAGTGTCAAAGTAAATGTTTTGAACCGAATTTCTGCGCGAAAGAAGAATATCCACTCTCATTCAAAAACGTGTCTGTCACGTGATCGAAAACGCTTATAACTTAATAGGGAATTTATTGATTAAAAAAAAAACACCAATGGAAAATTCAGTTTGATTTCAATTTGGTTTCATATTCAGGCTTTTCAATTTTATATCTTTGTGCTAAAAAAAAATTTTTTTTGTTTTGTTTTGTTTTGTTTTGTTTTGTTTTGTTTTTTTAAATGTGTCAAAACGTTTTTCGCTTGTTGAGCAGAGCAGTTACGAACAGCCTTAATTCAAACTAACAACTTGCAGTAATAAAAGTTACATCACGAGAAAAATCATTCAGGTATTTATAACACATATCTTACAAGCTTAATAGCATCTTAAAATGGTAGCTTTTTAAAATTACTAAAATGATAAGCAATAATAAAAATGAAAATAACACTTACCTATGAACATTATTTATAAAAACAACAATAAATGTTTATATCGTATATCGTAGTGTCTCAATTTTCTCATTTATTAATGCATGTCTTCATAAAATCCTTTAATATACAGTTAACATACTGATAAACTGTATCCCAAACAAATAAAAAAAGTAAATTTACTCTAAATTCAATATATTTGAAGAAATAAAATTGTATTAAAAACAATAATAGCTTATATGCATATATATACAGAAAAAAAAATATATATAGACAGTATTTGTTTAAATGCTAGCACTTAATAATATTGTGTAGCAGATTTATTCCTTGGCAACATTACTCAAAATTTATTAGTAAAGTGTCAGTTTTGACTAAAAACTTTTATCGATATTATATAAACAACTCACAAGCAAATTTCACTAGAAATTAATAGCTAACAATTATAGAAGTTATATCACAAGAAAAATCATTCAAACTTTTATGATACATATCTGATAAGCACAGCAGCATCTTTAAATGGTAGCTTTTATAAGTTACTTTTTAACATAATAATAATAATGATGACAATATCATACACCTATGAGCATATCATTAAATACAAGCACAGCAATGGATATTTATATCACATTGTCTCCTTTTTTTTAAAAAAATTACAAATACATATCCACATAAAACCTTTTAATATACAATTAACTTACTGACAAAGCATTTTTCATACAAATCATACAAATAAAAAGGACATTTTCCCTTCCTTCAAGTATATTTGAATAAATAAAACTGTATTAATGACAATAATAACATACATCGATACATAAATATAAGAAACAGTGCAACAGGTTTAAGTGCTACTGTAGTGTAGCTTTATGTTCCTTGGCAACATTGCTCACAAAGTTCATTTGTAGAGATTCAATTTTGACTTAAGGGTGTATTCGAAAAAATGTTTTTCCACCTTCAACAGCTCGAAATTTTCCGATACAATTTCAGACACATTTTGACAAGTAGAAACATGAAACTTACTGAGGGGATTTTTGAAGAGACGTATAAGATGCCGTGTGATGTCATTTTAGAATCAATTCATTAGAATTTGATTTATAAACAATTATCTTCTCAGTATGATCCTTTTTTTCGTTCACAGATCTCCTGCTTCGATAAAATCGGTTCAAAATGCTGTTTTTGATTGCTTTTTTTTCAATATTTTTTGCATTTATCAAAGAATTGACAGTCATGGCACCTTGTGTACATTCTAAAAAAGACAATTTGCCAGTTTGATGCATCGGAGAGCAAAAATGAATTTAAAAATAAATCAGAAAATAAGCAGTTTGAATCAAAATACACCCTTAAAACTTTTATCAGTATTACATACAAGAAACTTTTGATACAAACTAGGAATTTACAATAATAAAAGGTATACCATGAGAAAATTCATTCAGATGTTTGTAACACATATATTACAAGTACAAAAGCATCTTTAAAAAACAAAACAAATATTTTCTTTGAAATTAAAATAAAAAATGATAAACCATAAGTAATGGTATCTAGAAGATTTAATTTAATGCTTTGATGAATGAGTTTTGACATAATGTTTGTTGAGAGTGACATTGATAGCATAACTCGTCAAAGGGGTAATTATATTCGGATATGTCATGCTATTCTCAAAAAGAAATTGACTATATTCCAACACATTCACAAATTTATTTTCTTTCACAAAAGCACAAATGTATTTGGGTCAGCAAAACTTTAAAAGTTTCTTCTGCAACATTCATGAAAATTTTAAAGCACCCAAGAAGTACAGACTGTTGACTCAACATTGGCAGTTTGTGGAAACTGCTTGTAAGTGGTGAGGTTGGAACTTTCTGGGTTAGAATTGGTTGGGAAATTGTAGATACAGACGCCACTTCAATTTGGAGAGTATTTGAATAGCCAATGATTAAACCACCGTGGGAATTTTGTTAGCAAGTAAGTCATTACCAATAGTACAGCAAGCCGGACATTTTATACTGTAAGTCAATGTTGGACAGCAATTTGCTCTCAATTAGCCAATGTTGGCCCAACAATTTCCTGCTACTTAGATATAACATAGAAGAATTTTTACAAACCTTTATGTGACATTCAATTTTGTGGTCAGTTTTTATTAGGCAGAGTTTTGAAAATGTGCAGCAAAAGTGGATTTAAATTTCCCTTGAGCATACACACACACACACACACAAAAAAAAAAAAAAAAAAAAAAAAAAAAAAATCCACAGTTCTTAAAATAAGGACTATTAATAATTTAAAAGAGAAAAATAAATACTTTGGAAGTAATCTTAGTAGTTAAAAAAAAAAAAAAAAAAAAAAAAAAATCATTAGGATTTTAACAACAATCGAAAACTGAAACCCTGTATATGTTACACCAGGAAATTTCCAGTACCAATCAGCTTCAAAGGACGATTAAAATCGCTGTAATTACACCTCCAAAACTTTCTCTTCCTTTAGCGGAACTTTTTCTTCCTCTAGTGGAATTTTTTCTTCCACTAGCGGAACTTTTACTTCATCTAGTGGAATTTTTTCTTCCATTAGCGGAACTTTTACTTCCTCTAATGGAATTTTCTCTTCCTTCAGCGGAACTTTTTCTTTCTTCTTCAGACATTTTGCTTTCTTCTTCAACATTTTCTTTTTCTTCAGGGAAACTTTTTCTATAGAATAAATCGGAAATTTCTGATCTATTACATCTTCCTCAGTCGCAACAGCGATTAAAGTTTGGACCCTAGGAATGATATGTTCCACAAAGAACAAAGGCCAGAGGAAATTGAACAGCGTGTAAATCCACAAAGAAGGATGCCACTCATATGTCACAGCAATGGTACCAACAGCAATACAAAAGAAATTAAAAATGCTGAAACAGCAAAGAGAGAAATGATAGTCTCGGTAATCGCGGCTGACATCGGTGTGATCTTCCTCGAAAGGTTTTAAAAAGCCTTCAAAATAAATCACCAAGCATATAATAAGATATACAAGAGGGTTGCAAAACAGGCAATCAATGAGCTCATCGTCGTCGAAAAAATTCATTTTATCGAATATAAAATTGACCAAAGCAACTATGGCAGCGGCTACAACGCACAACATTCCGATCCAGTAGACCTTAACAGTAACTACGCGCTTAGAGATACTAATGAAGTCGTAATGCTGCAGAAATTTCAAGGCTTTGCTGCTGGTAAGCAGGGCCATCCACGCAGATGTTAGATACACACTCTGATTCATATTCACAGATATCGAAACCCAACTAAACACTGACGCGGGACCCGGAATAACCGCCATAACAAGTATCCAAAGAAAAATATTTGATGAGACGCAAATCCAACTGGCTAGTGCTAGGTGCAAGTAAGTGCTGTTTTTCGAGAAACTGCACATCGCCGATAGCATCGTTATTAATGTATAAGTAAAAGTTAGGAGGGAAAGTATCATTTTACCAAAAGTTGAAATTGGACGTTTTTCACCTCTGGTAGGCTTACAAATCAGCACAGTATTATCAACATTCTCGAGGTAAAATGAGCTGTTCAGTGTCTTCCGGAATGCTTTAACATACAAAGTACCGTTATCATAAATGTCATATTCGCCAAGTTTCAGCGTGATGTTTTTACAAGTAAAAAGGGATTGGTCTTTCTCAGACGTATCGTTATGAATTTCAGGATGAGTGTGTTTGGTATTGTCCAGAACAGTTTCCTGTATATATTTTGGATCATCAGAACTACTCTTGTTGACTCCAAATGCAGTGTTGTTGATAGGGGTGATGATTTCTTCTTTAAGAATAGTCCAGTGATCGTCATCTAATATGGTAGTTGGACCCGTCAAGATAATTTCAGATTTTGTAGGGGAAAAAAGGATCACCAGATGGGCAAAGTAGACTACTCGTAACATCATGATGATGCAATCAAATTTCAAGCTCGTGTAAAAGATATGTGTTCAAGATTTACAGGTGTCGAAGAAACTCCGATGCACCTAAAATAAAATAAGAATAAATTATTCACTAAACAAAAATACAAATGTTTAATGTAGTATGTTCCAAAAGTGACAAAAAAAAAAAAAAAGAAATAAATAAAAAAAAAAAAATAAAAATAAAGTAAAAAAAAATGGAAAAATTCAAAAAGCATATGTAGTAGCTGATAGAGAAAAATTCGGCCTTTTTTTTTTTTTTTTTTTTTTTTTTTTTTTTTTCTGAACCCAAAAGTTTTGTGGAAGGCTTACACTGAAATTCTTAGTATAAAAGTGTTAATAACATTTTAAAATGGTTTCGAGATTAATTTTCCCATTTATAAATCTCTTCTTAAATAGAAATAAACATTGATCCTAAATATCCCTGTCATGACAACCTTTCGGGATTTTCATATCTCTCAAAACTGTAACCCCCTGACCGCCGAGCAAAAGGGCAAATATGTAATGTTGTTTTCTCCTTAATTTATTTTAAATGTTAATAAAAGAGGGATTTTCTATCATGGTATAATTTTTTTGTTACGTATATGCTTAAAAGCCTTGAAAGTATCAATCATAACTTAATTTCTTAAAACTGGATTATATTTGTAGAGTTACATTAATTTAAATAAAGCTTCAACTGCAGTCAAACTTGCAGCCTAGTGAACCCACGAATCCGGTCGCGGCAGTGGGAAGGTTTTAAGAGGACAAGGGACACTTAAGCTCATTTCTCTCCCTCTCTCTCTCTCTGTATATATATGTATATATATATATATTTATTGTACTTTAGATGCTGTTGAAAGACACATTCTATGAATTATGACATATATTTAACACACAAGTATTTAAAAAAGAATTTTTCGAGGAGAAAAATAAGGAATTTTCCTGAATATTTTAAACGTTATGAAAAACTTTTCAGTGTGTCCCACGCGTATTCCCTATCAATTAAAATCCCCAATATTTTTTTTACTAAGATTTGGTTTACATATACAAATAAAACTGTGCATCCAATTTTATATGTTTGAATATAAAGGTTAAAAAAAATAAATAAACATTTTCTAATTTTTTTTAAATTTTTAGACTTTTTTGCATTTTATTTCTGAAATTCATTATCTTTAAATTTCCCAATTATAATTAAAAAAAAATTATGGACAGTTTTGTTTGAATTTGTAAACCAAAACTAATATAAAAAGAATTGGAGATTAGCATATGGTATATTCATAGGGCAGCTTGAAAATTACTTCAAAGCGCTTAAAATATTCAAGGAAATTTCTTATTTTTCTCCAAAAACATTTTTTAAAAATTCGCGTGATAAATGTATGCCATAATTCATGTACTGTGCCGTTGAAGAGTATTTAAAGTGCAATTTTTAGATGAGTTTGAATATCCATTGTTCTCTTAAAACGCCAAATTTGTTACTTATACCCAATTTGGTGTTTGTAAGGAGTTTAATGTGAATGCAAATTGACCTCTCCCTCTCAGACCTTTAGTTCATATCATAGAATATTTTAAAGGCAAAGTAAATCTCTTGTTATCCTGCAAATTCCGAGAAAAAAAAACAATATATTGGAAAGTATGATTGTATTGAGGAAGTTAATTGTTATATATATGTAAAATGATGTTCTATAATATTGCAATATGTAATGGCTAATGCTTGATATACCATTTAACAAGAGCACTCAAATAGAATGTTTAAATAGCAGCCACGGGTATCACTTGGAAGCATGGCAAAAAATGGATTCCTTGGAAAATTTCCCATTCAGTCAAACATAGACAACATCCTTTTTAAACAAGTTTATTCGTGCTTCGCATCACAGTAAATCATTCCACGAATATTTTTCGGTTTAACCATTGTATCGACGCAATATGCCGCCATAGTAAAACAGAAAGATGATATTACAAGAATAAAACGTAATCTAATTAAAGATTTTTAATTCTATTAAATGACAGTGTTCTGTTTAATACTAAAACAATGCAGAATTCTGCTTCTCAAGTATAAGTAACGTCATTATATATCAAAGTGCGTACGAATACAGGATTTACAATAAAGTTTTGCAGTGTCGATTAACTTTTTAGAAAGTGAGAAACTGACCAATACGAAAATTAAACAAGTTAAAAAAGAAAAAAATTCACTCGGTCGATCGGATAATATGTTCGCAATCAAGTTTGAGCGTCTCTCCGTAAGAATTTATGGGTAATCGAATGATTTTTTAAAACACAAATCAAATATATTAGAAACAATGAAAGAATGAAATAAAGTAATGGGGGTTTAGGGAATGTGTTTCTTCTAACAGATTAAAGTTTTTTTTAGAATAAGAAAATAAAAAATGCCTAGATTAAAAATATGAAATTAAAATATAATAAATATGTTAAGATATTATTAAAAGACAAGTGAAAATTTAGATATTATAAGAATTTGGAAATAATAGCGAAAAATTAAAAGGATTGCCCGAATGAAATTGGCATTGCTGCAATAACCCCTCTATTTGAAGAGAAAGATGACTGAGAATGCTCCTATAAAGGACTCAGAGTGCTGAAATTCATGCGATGTTGTCATATCTCAGCAGATGCGTGTATGATAGCGTGGGAGCACGCTAAAAGGCAATGTTCGCATCATGTATGAATCTAAACTGAGTCAATGCTGAGTCATGCAATTTTTAACAGCAGAAAATATAAGTGCTAGTGAAATCTATCATCGAATGCGAAATGTGTACGGCACGATGTGTACACTGTTAAAAATCTTGTTCTAGTTCGTACCAAAAAATTTTGTTTTTTGGTGCTCATTATCTGCCACCGTAAGATGGTGAAATCTTGAACCAAAATTTGGAGCTCCCATTGAAGCATAGTTCCAATACTTGGAACGAGGTTGAACTAGGAAGTTCCAAATGTTGGTTCGAGATTTCACCATCTTATGGTGGCAGCTATTGAGCACCAAAAAACAAACTTTTTTGGTTCAAACTAGAACAAGATTTTTAACAGTGTATGTACACGCAGATCGGTATTCCGATAACGCAGGGATTTTCGTTGTGGAATAAGTCCAATGTGCTTGACCAGGTCATGACCTGTCGTCAGTAAGTGCTTCTTCCACTACGAAAATTTCTACACCATCGAAAATTCGACCTGCGTGCTATGCACTCGTGTCATACAAATTTCGCAAATGACAATGAATTTCACTAGTACTCACATTTACCGCTGTTTAAAATTGCATGACAGCACGTTCACACCGATTGGAGGCATCCTTAATGCCAACGAAGCCTTTTAACCCTTTCCGGCTCTGGCAAAATCTGTTTGTAAAATGAGATATTATCGACTGACACCGGAATTCACAAAAGAATTTTTTAGATATTTTGAATTCCTTAATTTAAGCTTTTGTTATGAAGGCAAAATTTTACTAAAATATTATTGGTGCCGTTTGCAAGTTTACAATTAAAAATTAGGTATCCCATACCGGTCACAGTGTGCCGGAAAGGGTTAATGTGCTCTCACACTATCATACACGCATCTGGTGTAATCAGACGATATCGCATGCATTCCAAGCATTCTGAACTTTCTATAGGAGCATGCGCAGTCATCTTTCTCTTCAAATAGAGATTTTATTGCAGCAGCGCCACTTTCATTTGAGCAACCCATATATATGCAATTTTTTTTGTTCATGTATTTCCAGCAGTATAATACTGTCCACTATGAAAGTTCAGTTACTTTCAGAATCACCTACGGAAATGATGGAGATAACACGCGATGAGAAAGTAGGATCTCGCCAGGCGAAAATGTTGCTTTGGCCTTTAAAAATCATTAGTCGAGGAATAGATTATATTAGTCGATATTAGTGGATTCATCTCATCTTCATGTAACATCATCATCAATTTAGGACAATTTTCCCGAATTTCCAAGGCTTGCCTGAAAAGTATCCGACCGTTGGCCGAAAAAAAAGTAAGTTACCTGTCGGGTATGGGACCCAAATCCCTTCAAAGTAGAGCCCACACTTAATACACCATTCCTTCCACTGCCGAAAATAGTTCTGCAAGGTTTCTTTTGGAAAGGTGCTCATATCCGCCGTCGCGTTCTCTATATATTCTCTCTTTTCTCAAAATCGGATACTTTCAATTGTGCCTTCAATTTGGAAAGAACCACAAGTCGCAAGGGGCCATGTCCGGAGTGCACGGAAGAGGGGATTTGGAAACGACTATAATTCAATGTTTTAAAAAAGAAGGTCTGAAGTAGTCGGATGAGCTGGAATACTGCTGAATCTTCCGATACTTGTTGAATCTTACGAACTGCTTAGCTTTGAGAATAACCAAGGTTTGACAAAATTTGATACAGTATCTTTGCACAACTTGTTTAGTCATCTTGAGAGAAATCAAAATTCGATGAAAATGTGTGACAGCACATCACTCGGCGGCCTGCAAGCAATGATCGGCTCACTGGTACTGAAGAGAAAATTTGAAGCATGCGCATTAAGGAGTCTCTTCACTCACTTGAAATCACTGGCTTGGTAATGGATTATTGGAAGTCAATGGGCAGGTTTTTTGGGGGGGGTTTCGTTTAAATTTGAATATTTTTATGTGATTTTTCCCCTATAGAATAGTTGAGGTCCGCCTTTATAATAGTTATTTCTTACTTTTTCGATTTCGGTTAAATTTTTTTTCTTTCAGATCAGTTTTTGAAAGTGACAATATCTTTATTTAAAAAAAGAAAAAAAAAACCTGTACTAAAGATAGATCTTATGAAAAATATGAAAAAAATAATCGTTTAAAAATATTGAAATTAAAAAAAAACCTGGCTATAGAATAAACTTTAGGCAGTGAATATTTTAGGGTGAATGAAGAGTCCCCTTAAGCTATCTCCTTCCAATGTGCACAGCGACGACGCCTTAGAATCACTACTGCGCCTGGGAAAAAAAAAAAAAAAAATCAAAGTCGAATAATTATCAGATACACCTCATACAGAGAATACCTTCTTCGCCAAATCTCGTTTCAATGCCACTTCCTCCTTTTGTATTAAAAGTTGTCGAAAATACTGATTTTTGAAAAAAAAATGGTACTTAAATTGTTGTAATTCACGAAGAAAAAAGAGATAAAAGTTTACTTTATTTTTGGTTCCATATATTTAGCAATTATAAATTACATATGAAAAAATCCCTACCGGCTCGGCCTACAGACGGATGTAGGCTCGAAGTTAGGTATAAATTTCACATATTTTCATATGACATAATATTTGCTTAAAAAAACAAAAAAAGGGTTGAATGTAGATTCTGCCATTGCAGAATTCAGTTTCGCCTCCGATTTAAAAAAAAAAATCGATAGAGGTTTTTTATATGCATTTCATCAGAACAAATTTTTCGAGAGTCCGAAAAAAATAGTTCCGGATAATCGAGGTTACTGATATTAAATAGGTTTCGTCCTATTCTTACTTACTAAGTACATACAAAATTTTAAGTCTTTATCTCCATTTGTTCGTGAGATAGAACGTTTACAGACTGACAGACGGATAGCAGTTTTTTTTTCTAAAAATATGTTTTTCGGAATCTCCAGTATCTGAAACGTGTAAAGCCGTCAAAAAAGTTTTCGAGAGTCCGAAAAAAATAGTTCCGGATAATCGAGGTTACTGATATTAAATAGGCTTCGTCCTATTCTTACTTAGTAAATACAAAATTTTAAGTCTCTATCTCAATTTGTTCGTGAGATAAAGCGTTTATAGACAGACAGACAGACGGATGGCAATTTTTTTTTTTTCTAAAAATACGTTTTTCGGAATCTCCAGTATCTGAAACGTGTAAATCCGACAATTTTTTTTCGAGAGTCCGAAAAAAAAAATAGTTCCGGATAATGGAGGTTACTGATATTAAATAGGTTTCGTCCTATTCTTACTTACTAAGTACATGCAAAATTTTAAGTCTCTATCTCCATTTATTTGTGAGATAGAGCGTTTACAGACTGACAGACAAACAGCAATTTTTTTTCTAAAAATATGTTTTTCGGAATCTCCAGTATCTGAAACGTGTAAATCCGTCAAAAAATTTTTTCGAGAGTCCGAAAAAAATAGTTCCGGATAATCGAGGTCACTGATATTAAATACGCTTCGTCCTATTCTTACTTACTGAGTACAAACAAAATTTTAAGTTTCTATCTCCATTTGTTCGTGAGATTGAGCTTTTACAGACAGACAGACAGACGGACGGCAATTTTTTTTTTCTAAAAATATGTTTTTCGGAATCTTCAGTATCTGAAATGTGTAAATCCGTCAAATTTTTTTTTTCGAGAGTCCGAAAAAATAGTTCCGGATAATTGAGGTTACTGGTATTAAATAGGCTTCATCCTATTCTTACTTACTAAGAACATACAAAATTTTAAGTCTCTATCTCCATTTGTTCGTGAGATTGAACGTTTATAGACAGACAGACAGACGGCAATTTTTTTTCTAAAAATATGTTTTTCGGAATCTCCAGTATCTGAAACGTGTAAATCCGACAATTTTTTTCTTCGAGAGTCCGAAAAAAAAAGATAGTTCCGGATAATCGAGGTTACTGATATTAAATAGGCTTCATCCTATTCTTACTTACTAAGTACATACAAAATTTTAAGTCTCTATCTCCATTTGCTCGTGAGATAGAGCGTTTACAGACAGACGGGCGGCAATTTTTTTTTCTAAAAATGTGTTTTTCCGAATCTTGGGTATCTGAAACGTGTAAATCCGCCAAAAATTTTTTTTTCGATTTTCAAAACGATTGCGAGACTTACCTTATACTACGTATGATAGGTAAGTAAAAGTGGGCCACAATTTTTGACACGACACTTTTTAGCTTGTCTGAAAAAATAACATCGGAGGCTTAAAAAAAAAAAAAAAAAAAAATCCGTCAGGCTATTTATTTTCTTTTCCGTTTTCATGTGGAAACCTTGCTATAGATAAGTTATGACGTAATATTAATTTTTTTTTAATTCGTCAAACTGTTTTTTTTCTTTTTTTTCCATTTTTCACGGGCAACTCTTGCAATAGCGAAGTATAACTGTTGTAGTTAGAATTTTAGTGTTTTTTCTTTTTTTTTAATTGTTGGCAACTGCTATAACAAAAAATGTTTATTTTTTCTTGCCATTTTTCTGTAAGAGCTGTTTTAGTCAGAGCCATGTTAGGCGGTATTCAAATATTCGAACCCTCCTCATTGGGCCGATTTTGCCCATTTGCAATCCCAGCCGAGATATAATCCATCTGAATGTATTTGGCTAGTTTGAAGACGATCTGTGCATATTTGCGACTTTTATCGCGCAGACAAAATTTAGTATATATACATACATACACATACAGGGTGTATCTAAACTACTGGGCAAAACTTTAAGGAGTGATAGTACACATCAAGACAAATAATATTAAATGGGAAACTAAGGATCCCAAACGTCTTCCGAAGGAGACAGGCGCCATCAAAGTTTAGGGTCCAAAATTTGAAATGATTATAAAAAATGGAAAAATTGGTCGATTCGTTTGCGGTTTTCACGAAAATTATTCTTTATGTCAGTATTGTCTTGATAATAAATTATAAAGATAAATTTCGAAAAATGCCGATAGAGGGCGCTTTAGACTTTGGAGTAACGAACAACTATTTTTAACCGTTAATTTTTGCATTTCATTAAACTTTTTTAGAAGTTTAGACATAAACTTAAATTTTGAGTTCAAAATCTGTGGTTAAGTATCGCAAACTGAACTGTGTTCAGTGGGAGTGGGTAGGTTCAAATTTCAAATGATTATAAAAAACAGAAAAATCAGTCAATTGATTTGCGGTTTTCACTAAAATTATTCTTTATTGTCTTGAAAATAAATTATACAGATAAATTTCAAAAAATGTCGATAGAGGGCGCTTTAGACTTTGGAGTAACGTACAACTATTTTTTACTGTTATTTTTTGCATCTCCTTATTTTTTTTAGAAGCTTAGACATAAACTTAAATTTTGAGCTGAAAATCTGAATCGTTGAGAGTGGTTAAGTAGTGCTAACTGAACTGTGTTCAATGGGGGTGGGGAGGTTCAAATTTCAAATGATTATAAAAAACAGAAAAATTGGTCGATTCGTTTGCGGTTTTCTCTAAAACCATTCTTTATGTCGGTATTTCCTTGAAAATAAATTTTAAAGATATTTTTAAAAATTCCGTTAGAGGGCGCCTTAAATTTTAGAGTAACCAACAACTATTTTTAAACATAATTTTTTTTAAAATCTAAATAAATGCTTTAAAAGCTTAGACTTAAATTTTGAGCTCAAAATCTGAATCGTTGTGAGTAATTAAGTAACGAAAAATTGAACTGTGTTCGTAGGGTGGGCAGGGTAATATTTCAACTCCTGGACACAGTTCAGTTTGCGCTTTTTAATCCCTCCAAAAGATTCAGATTTTGAGCTCAAAATTTAAATCCAAGCTTTTGCAAGCATTTAATTAGATACAAAATATAGCAGTTAAAAATTGTTGTTGGTTACTCTAAAGTTTAAGGCGCCCTCTAACGGAATTTTTTGAAAATTATCTTTAAAATTTATTTTTAAGGAAATACTGACATAAAGAATGGTTTTAGAGAAAACCGCAAACGAATCGACCAATTTTTCCGTTTTGTATAATCATTTGAAATTTGAACCTTCCCACCCCCACTGAACACAGTTCAGTTAGCGCTACTTAACCACTCTCAACGATTCAGATTTTCAGCACAAAATTTAAGTTTATGTCTAAGCTTTAAAAAAATTTAATGAGATGCAAAAAATAACGGCAAAAAGTAGTTGTACGTTACTCCAAAGTCTAAAGCGCCCTCTATCAACATTTTTTGAAAGTTATCTGTATAATTTATTTACAAGACAATACTGACTTAAAGAATAATTTTAGTGAAAACCGCAAATCAATTGACCAATTTTTCTGATTTTTATAATTATTTGAAATTTCAACCTACCCACTCCCATTGAACACAGTTCAGTTTGCGCTACTTAATCACAGATTTTGAGCTCAAAATTTAAGTTTATGTCTAAACTTCTAAAAAAGTTTAATGAAATGCAAAAATTAACGGTTAAAAATAGTTGTTCGTTACTCCAAAGTCTACAGCGCCCTCTATTGGCATTTTTTGAAATTTATCTTTATTATTTATTTTCAAGACAATACTGACATAAAGAATAATTTTCGTGAAAACCGCAAACGAATTGACCAATTTTTCCGTTCTTTATAATCATTTCAAATTTTGTACCCTAAACTTTGATGGCGCCTATCTCCTTCGGAAGACGTTTGGGACCCTTAGTTTCCCATTTAATATTATTTGTCTTGATGTGTACTATTACTCCTTAAAGTTTTGCCCAGTAGTTTAGATACACCCTGTATATACAGGGTGAGTCATAAATATCGAAACAATAGGCTATCTCCTTAAATATTGCATCTAGACCCATACTTCCAATTGCAAAAATTCATAAAAAAAAGGGTGAAATTTCTGATAAGTTTCAACTCCATGGGGGTTCTATTTAAAAAAATAATAATACGAAAATTACATTTTTATACGGCCCCCGTAGAGCAAAATTCCCAATTAGGAAATTATTCCTTATCCATTCCTAAATTACCACCCCCCCCCCACCCCCCGAAAAAAAATTCACCTCCGTATCTGAAAACCTGTCAGAGATATTAAAATAAAAATATTCTCCAAAATTCGTGACTTACACCACTTTACCATGCCTGTAAACGAAGAATGTTTGACTAGTTTTCAAAGCAAATGAGGGATCGTCCACAAATTGACCGTATTAAATGTTCATTTAAGACCGTGCCTCTTATTTGGGCATAATAAGCAGCGTGTTGATTTAAATCAAAACTTGTTTTCAAAATATGTTGATCATTAGCACTGGAGGTCTGTATGGATCGAAATATCTAGGACCGGTCCCAAACCGATCCTTAGGGAAAGAATTTCCACCCGGCATAGAAAATTGCTATAATCATAATCTGGACCAGCCTGGAAAAAAGTTTAAATCATAGCCCGGCTCAGCCGTGAATTTCTACATAGTTTTTTATTTCAGTGTAGTTAAAAATTGTTTCGCGGGGAGGAGTTCTGACCAAAAATACTTATTATAGTTTTTCGTTTTTTATATTTACACTTTTTATTATTAAAGAAGCGCCAAAGGCTGTGATATATTTATTTTATCAATGAATCTCTGTTTATATCTAAATGTTTCACTTATATTTTAATATCGCTAATCCACATCCCGTGTGTTGAAGACTTTGAAAGCTGTTATACAGTAAAACCTTTTAAGGCGGAATCACATAGGAAAGAAAAAATACGTAATAGACAAATGCCCTACTTAGGAGGGTTAAATGGAGTTTATTTTTTCTTAGGTATTATTATATTCATTTTGCATGGATCAACACATTTTCTGTTTAAGACAGAATTCCGTCATAGGCAGATTTTTTTCTGGTTTTATTGTGTTTAATTTTTTAGCATTTAAATATATTATTCTTAAAAAAAAAAAAAAAGTTTTTTTTTTTTTTTTTTTTTTTTTTTTTTTTTTTTTTTTTTTTGTAAAGTAAAAGCGATTTTAAAATCTATGTGGTTTTTGTAAAAGTTTTGATTGAACCGAATTTTACTTACTTCATGCACGTAATAGGTCAGTAAGAGACAGTGAAATTAATACGGATTGCTCGAGACCGGGATTGAAAATTTCGTCCAATGCAGACCTTATTAAAAGTTAATAATTGTTAAAGAAAAAAAGTACAATCTTGAAACACGTCATTTTTAATTAGTTTACATTTGTTTTGTTTTTTCGGGCAAAATTGAAAAATTATTTACTTTTGAAAATATGATTTTTTTTAAAGTTATATTATTTTTTCAATAAATATTTTTAATAGTTTTAAAATTAATGTTGAAAGAAAAGAACCCCGAAAGAAAACTAAAATCAGATTGTCATCTTTAATTAAATGGAAAGAAAATGAAATCCGATAAATAATGTTTGGAGTTATAACGATTTTTAATTATCCCATTTAAACCAGTACTAATCATATGAAATTTTTGTAAATGTTATTATAAATTTTAGGATGTGATTTTCTTAGCAAATTATATGGCTAACCATCACAAAAAAAAAAAAAAAAAAAAAAAAAAAATCAAAATTCTAACTCAAAAGATAGATATTTTACACGTTTTTTAGAACTCTTAAAGTAACATTATCTTTTGAATTGCGCGCATTTTTAATTTGTGTCTAATCCCTTAAAACCTGATGAATTATTCAAATGGCTATAACTCTGCGAGTTTTGAAGATATGAAGATGCAACTTTTTGTGTATTATTCAGGACTGGATGAAGAAAATTTTCCTAATTGGAATTTTTATCATACGGGGGCCGTATAAAAGTTAATTTTCGTACTTTTTCAAACAGACCCCCCATGGAGTTGCAACTTATCTTATCAAAAAAATTACCTTTTTTTTATGAATTTTTGCAATTGAAAGTATGGGTCTAGGGGCAATATTTATGGAGATAGCCTATTGTTCCGATATTTATGATTCACCCTGTATATATAAACTTTTTAGTTGGGAATGGTTTTGGGTTCCTGGGGATTTTTTTTTAAATTTTAAATAAATAATTTGCTTTCAAATGAAGTATGAGTTCAAGATACATTAGTTTTATATCACTATCAATATTTTGGGGGGCTCTTGAACCAATAGTTTTGCTACAATCTTGCACGCAATGGATGCAAATCAAAAAGCAATTTTAATTTCTTTTATCAAAATTAAACGTTAAAAAATAAAATAAAATTTCAATGTAGAATATTAAAAGAATTATTTTAAACAGAAGATATATTAAGTTATTTGTACTAAAAATATTATGAATTCATGTTTTATAGGGACTGAGAAAAAAAAAAAATAAAAAGAATATTGCCCAGTTAAACTGATGGCATTGACCTCACAGGCTACGCATACTGATTGTACATTACAGCCTTATATTTTCAAGGGTTAATTCCGTTCGAAAAAAGAAATTAAGGGGAAACAGCTCCCCCCTTTCCCCTTTTTTATACTTAATTATTGAACTTCCTAAACTATCAAGGACATGCTTTATCATATAAAAATCTATATCCAAAATTCAGAGCAAATCGGATAATTCTTAATAAAAACCCATTTAGCATTTATATAATTTAAGAGGAGTTATCCCCCTCTTTTATACTTAACCCTTAAACTTCCGAAACTATTCAGAGATTTGAACGAAATCTGACAATTCTGCTTGAAAAATCTATTTATATAAATTAAGGGGAGGGGCATTAGAACCCCTGTTCATACTTATTCAATGAACACCTAATAACAATCACGGAATCGTCTCATCATAATGATCCTATATCTAAATTTTGAACGAAAACTTAATTCTGCATGAAAAACCCATTTATATCAATTAAGGGGAGGGGCATGAGCCCCCCGTTCCTCCTCTTATACATATCGAATGAACTCCAAAAACTAATCAGGGAAGCGTCTTGTCAGGATATACCTGTATACAAAATTTCAAGTGGATCGGATATTTTCATCATGAGTTATTGCGTTACGCACGTACATACATATAGAACGGGCGGGCACATAAGCTCTCAGGCTATGATAGCCTGTGAGCTAATAAATGTGAAATGTTGCTAAAATGCACTTCAAGGTAAAAAGTAAGACTCCTGTGCAGAGCTGTCCTTATGGAGGATGGCTTAAAGCGAGGCAAGGTGATTTTGCGAGGCCCTTTTTCTTTCAGACTCTTATCTACTACCCTATAGCTAAAAAAAAAAAAAAAAAAAAAAAAAAGGTTTTCACTTATATACTGTGACTTGGGGAACCAGGGTTCGATCCGCTAACTATTATAAAGGAGCAGTATTTGGTTGTGTGTTTATAGGGGTAATTTCTGGAACTACTGAATTTCAAAAGTAATGATGGCAAATTGATGGTGAAAGTCACTCTTCCAACATAGGCTATATTTTATATGAAGGCCGCTATTTCTTCTTAATTAAAATCATAAATTTATATTAAAGATTTTCAGTTATACCATCTTCTTTTTATTAAAGAAAAAATATTTTGTGTCCATGAGCGAGGCTCTGAGCGGCCGCACACCCCTAAGGACGGCTCTGCTCCTGTGATTCCTTAAGGCCCCTGTCCTCGCTCGATGAAACGCTTGCGAGCTAATGCTATTCCTATGGGGAAGCATTTTTCTAATGACTCTTTAGCATTCTGACATTTTTGAATACTTTTTTTTGCATTGGATAGATGAAATGCATGCCAACAGCGCACCTTTTTTACATTTTCAATTTTGGTTGCAGATATTTTTTACAGAGTTAGTTTCACTTTCAAAACCGGTTTTGAAACTGAAAGTGCTTTAAAAAATATTTACAACCAAAATCGAAAACATAAAAAAAGGTGCGCTGTCGGCATGCACCTCAGCTATCCAATGCAAAAAAAAAGTATTCAAAAATGTCAAAATGCGAAAGAGTTATTAGAAAAATGCTTCCCCATAGGAACAGCATTAGCTCGCGAGCGTTTCCTCGAGCGAGGACAGGGGCCTTAAGGGTGTTCTTAACTCAAAAAGGGCAGCTTTGTGACATATGCTTTAATTTATTTTTGTTCGGAAATGCATAAAAATAGCAGGTGTTGTTATTCAGAAACTGTCTAATTGAGCTTTTTTTTTTAACACAATAGATTAACACAATTTTAACACAATAGATAACAAGCCTTCAAAGTTGTCGTTTTTGAGCACATTTCCCGACGTAAGCAGAAAAACCTGTCGAAAAGTAGGAGAAAAACTGATGATCACGTGATCGAAATCGCTTAGAACTGGATAGGTAATTTAATTATCATAAAATGAAAAATTAAGTTCGATTCGAAATCGCTTCCATAGTGAGACATTCCAATTTTATAACTTTTTGTTCAAAAATGAATTTGTAGGTATGTCAAAACGTTTTGCGCTTGTTGAGCGGAGCAGTTGAGAACACCCTTAAAGCGGAAAGAAACAAGCACCTTTAATTGGATACGTTTGCAAAAGAAAAAAAAAACGCGTCAGAAAGTAGCCAGTTTGAATTTGAGAACAATCTTAAGTGTCTCTTGATTATTAAAACTTACTTACTGAGGATGGATACATTTTAAATTCTAAAGAAAAACAAAACGGGGTAATGCATCATTGTGCGCGCGGCAGCGCGCAACAATAATATGATTGAGCTGTAATGCTTAAGCATAGGAAAGCGCAAAAACACGGATTTTTCAATTTTTCTTTTTGCAATAACTAACTAAATACTTATCCAATTTTGATGATTTTTTTTTTAAATGTTTGTCTGACCAAGAAGCACAACATAGCACAAAAATTATTTTTTTTTTTTATGGCATACTGTAGGTGTACTGTAGAGTATTCTGAAAATCGGACAAAAATTTTGTGTCACAGCACTTTTCTCGAAAACTACTAAAGATAAAAACTTAATTTTTTTTTAAACAAAAGACAAACTTTTTATCCCGGGGTAGTCATCGAGAAAACGTTATTTCGCTGGACGGTTTTTCTGAAATTGCGTATTTTCCAAACTTGGTCATAAATGGGTATATCTAACGTTCTATTGCAGATAGAATGTTGCGGTAAAGTTTATTTTAAAGATTTTGCGATGCTAATTAATCCTGCAAAAATTCATAGCTTTACTAACAGTTTTTTTACAAGATGAAATAAAAGAATGGCAGTCATCAATCTAAGGTACTTGTGATCATCGGAGAGAAAAACCAGTTACACCATTCGATTAAGCATAAAAAAATACAGAATGCTT
Organism: Maratus speculifer; assembly: GCA_964019185.1. NCBI lineage: Eukaryota > Metazoa > Arthropoda > Arachnida > Araneae > Salticidae > Maratus > Maratus speculifer. The sequence goes on along the minus strand of OZ025302.1, from coordinate 160,458,976 downwards.
TTTTTTCTCTTATTCTTAACTTAATTTTTTAACGAATTATGAATTTTTTTGAAATTTTTGACATGCTGATTTTTGTCATTTTTTAATGAATCATTTACTGAATAATTATGCACGGTGTCTAGTCCTGGTGGCTGTTAAATTTGATTTTTAATTTTAAATTAGGCAATTTTTTGCACCATACCAAATTTATATTTTATCCATTTTTTTCATTTATTTATATTTTGTTTTTAGCACAACGGCATCAATGGCAAAAATGCCTGGCATACCTGTCAAATATTGGGGCCCTGTACTTTAACAAAGTGTATTTACTATAAGCATATACCGTATTTATTCTAATAGAATGCGCTCTCTAATAGAGCGCATCTTCTAATAAAGTGCGCACCTTGGTGCTGATTGAAAAAATAAATATACGGAAACGATATAGTAGATAAATAGAAAACGATTACTTAAATGCATTATCGAGGATTCTCATCGATCAAAATAGAGATATTCTATCAAAGCGATGGAGTGGCGATGCAGCAAAAGTTTCAAATTTTGAACAGTGTACCACTCCTGTAAATTATAGCACCAAGGATATGCACACTGTTAAAAATCTGCTGCATTTTGCTGCAACGCACTCCCCTGCTTGTATAGAAAACGGTTACTTGGCCGTGAAATGGCCCTTTCTCATTGGTTGGAATCATTGTAAACGCGGCAGCGCGCAACAATAATATGATTGAGCGATAATGCTTAAGCATAGGAAACAGCAAAAACACGGATTTTTCAATTTTTCTTTTTGCAATAACTAACTAAATACTTATCCAATTTTGATGATTTTTTTTTAAATGTTCGTATGACCAAGAAGCACAACATAGCACAAAAATTATTATTATTTTTTTTATGGCATACTGTAGGTGTACTGTAGAGTATTCTGAAAATCGGACAAAAATTTTGTGTCACAGCACTTTTCTCGAAAACTACTAAAGATAAAAACTTAATTTTTTTTTAAACAAAAGACAAACTTTTTATCCCGGGAACATTTTTTTATTTTTATATATAAAATACAAAACAAGTTGTGCAGTATCCCAGTGGAATATGGAAAAATAGAAGGACTAGTGAAAAATGCTCCAAGGAGCAGTGCAAAAGCAGAATATGATTTTAATTGAGCATTAAAAAGTAATGGACAAGTACTTCTGTTAATTACTGAGCATGAGGAAGGATAAGGGATCCCTTCTTGGCTACAACTCACTTCAATGCCAACTTTGAAAAAATCATATTTGCGCTTTTTCCGTGAAAACAAATCAGTCGCAGTTACTATAAAAATGTATAGTGTAAAGACGTAACCAGTAAAGATGCAGCTTAATTAGACATAAATGTAAAGGAAGGCGACATAATGCCAGATACCTAGTTCCTGCAGGTATCACATTCATGCACTGCCACCAAGCATACCCTAAGTGTATAATTGCACAGAAAATTGATTTGTAGTATAGTGCAGAGTGAACAGTGCAGTTAACATCAGAGATGTAGTACAGGCTATACGCCGTACACCTTCTGGACTTTTTAATAGAACACCATATACCCTCTGTTTTTCAAGAAAGCTTATAGTATACACATTCTAGAATATCCCTCTGCTTAGAGCATATATCTTATGTTTTTTTTATGACTACACCCCTGGTTAACATCTAAAGCACGGTGGAAAATTCTACTAAAGAACCGCAAATTTCTTTTGTATGGAAAAAGCGCAAATATGATTTTTTCAAAGTTGGCATTGAAGTGAGTTCTAGCCAAGAAGGGATCCCTTATCCTTCCTCATGCTCAGTAATTAACAGAAGCACTTGTCCATTACTTTTTAATGCTCAATTAAAATCATATTCTGCTTTTGCACTGCTCCTTGGAGCATTTTTCACTAGTATATACACATATATGTGTGTGAAAAAAAGAAGTATATAATAATTCATAAGCACACAACAGGGAATTTGGAAAACAGCGTATTTTGACCATAAAGATTTATCTTTTTGCAATCTGGTTTCGTTAGCACCAGGGTATACCGTTATCGATACAGGAATGCACTACGGTACGCTGATACTACCGAAACGAGTTTGCAAAGAGAAAACTAGTTGTTGGGGGCCACCGTAATACTTACCCATCATATATATGCATATATAATACATGAAAATAATACATTTGATAACTATTTATAAAATGGATTGCAAATCCAAAACAAAATTTAAACGTGTATTTTTATTTTTATTGTGCATAGTAACGCTGTATTAATGAGTTGTTGATTAATCTCTTTCGATAAATTATACAACACGCCTAACTACTCAAGTAGTACTGAATTGCGAAAAAAAAACCATCCTTATAACTCCAAAAATAATAATCTTATTAACTAACAGTTTATTGCGTCGGATTAAGCGTCTCATTTCCAATTAAAATATATCTTTGAATTGAAATTTGAATGAAATACAGGGTCATGAAAAATCGAAGAATGTGGAAAACAGGATTACAGATATCTCGGCAACTAATATTTCGATGAACTTTGTTCTTTATGCAAAATTTGTGTTATTTTATTGCCCTTTACGATCACTCCTTAAAATAAAAAAATTCGAAAATTTTTATATACCTTTCATCAGAACGAATTTTTCGAGAGTCCTAAAAAAATAGTTCCGGATAATCGAGGTTACTGATATTAAATAGGCTTCGTCCCGTTCTTACATACTAAGTACATACAAAATTTCAAGTCTCTATCTCAATTCGTTCGGGAGATAGATCGTTTACAGACAGACAGACAGACGGACGGACGGCAAATTTTTTTTTTCTAAAAATATGTTTTTCGAAATCTCCAGTGTCGAAAACGTGTAAATCCGTCAAAATTTTTTTTTCGATTTTCAAAACGATTGCAAGACTTACCCTATACTACGTATGATGGGTAAGTAAAAACACTGTTTTCTATAGGCTTATAATGTATTGCGCCAAGTAATATCTAAATTGTTATACAAGCCTTTCTTAAAATAAAAATTTAAGTACCCAATTTCTTAACAAACCATGAAATGCCTAACAAATATTTTTAGCAGACATTTATTTTATTTCTTATACTAAAAGAATCAAAACTAGAAACATTCAAACATGACAGGTTTCACCTTATTTATTTCTTAAATAATAAGTTACAAAAAGTACATTTCAAAAATACAATAACAAAGTGCACAATACAAACAGACGAAAATTGATATTCATAAACATACATTTTCTTTCTTCTACAAAAAAATACAGTCGGCTCTCCTTAATTCGAAACCGGATACATCGAATCTTCGCTTAATTCGAACCAAATATGAAAGCCCGAAATTTTCAATGGCAGAATTTCTTTAAAATTTTTAATTAATTCGAACTCATTTTCTCTTGACCTCGTCTAACTCGAGCTAACGAGAATTCCGATCTCTCATTACTTTCTCACAAATTTCAGATGGTTAAAATAACTTTCTTTCTTTCATTTTCTTCGGAATTCTTCTGAATTAGTAACATATAATCCCGTGCATTTGATATCGGCTTTCTTAGTGCCCTGTCTGTGTACGATTGACGCCTCCACCCCTTCTTCCATTGTGCTTGTTCCCAATCCCTTAATTAGTTTATGTATTTATATCTTTTAATTTAAGTCATATTCTGCCGACCCAGTGGCGTGGTTGGTAGCGGCAGCTGCTTCCACACCGCTGGTCCCTGGTTCGAGTCCAGCTAGCAGCGTGGATGTCTGTCTTGTCCCTGTGATGTGTATTAAATGTATGTTCTGGATTATTCTGTAATAATAAAGTGTTCTGTATTTGTTTCTGTGTATTCTGGATAAATCGAGGCAACAGCCATTGTAGCTATAGGCCTCAAAGCACTGTTCACTCAAACTCATATTCTAATGATAACAGCGGAAATAAATTTAAAAATACTATAACATTAATTCCTTTTTAATAGTACCCCCTTTAAACATGTTTTTCTCTCATACTTTCCATAATTCGAACTCTGGATACTTCGAACATTTTTTGTGTTGAATATTTAGTTAGAATATAGTTTGAATTAACAAGAGCCGACTGTACCACAAAATATTTTTTCCAAAAAGATAGATCACAGTTTTAAATTTTTTAGATTTTAACGCAATAAAACATCAAAAGTTTGAAGAAGAAGCATTTTACATTGAGTTATAACACGAACAGTTTTTCTCATGGACTTAAATTATTTTAAGTGCATAAAACAAATTAAAAATATGTCCGTTTAGAGTCATATAACATTTCATACTTTTTATATACACATGTAAAATATATAGTATTCATTTTTCGAACCCATGGTATTTCAACTGAAGTTTAAAAAGTAAAATTTCTGTATTTACAATTTTTTATACATAGTTTTGTGTTCCAATGTTATAGAGAAAATTTCAAAGTCCTTTTTAATAAAGTATACAATACATAGTTGAAAATCAAGACACATCACGTTTTTGATGCATTAACCTTTTCAGAAGCAAGGTATTTCTATTCGTAAAATGCAGAAATATGTGTTAAACACCAGACTTCAAAAATAGATTTATTTGAGAATAATTAAAAGCTTTTGTTCATTTCATTAATAAAGGGAATATTTTCATTTTAATATTCTGGTGCCAATGTAGCATTTTGGAATAAGCACTTGATGGTCCAAAATTGAACCATCGGCCATGAGGGGTTAAAACATCAAAAGTTTGAAGAAGCATTTCACATATAGTTATTAAACGAACAGTTTTTCTTATGAACTTAAATTAATTTATGAACATAAAACAAGCTAAACAATGATGTTTCATTTGAGAGTCATGGAATATTTCAAACTCTTTATCAACAAATGTAAAATATGTAGTATCCATTCTTTCAAAGAATGGTATTTCAAATAAAGTTTAAACAGTGAGACATCTTTATATACATTTTTTATACATACCTTTGCGCTCGAATATTGTTATAGAAAACAATTCGTCCTCCATAACAAAGTACACAATATTACAAACAGACGAAAATTAATATTCATACAAATACATCTTCTTTCTCCCAAAAAACCTGGCACAAAATATTTTTTAACAAAGATGCATTATAGTTTTGAAATATTTAGATTATAATGTAACTAAGCAGAAGAAAATAGAAGTACTTTACATGCAATTACTATACAAACAATTTCCTTCATGAACATTATTTTATAAACACTAGCGGGTTTTACCGAGCTTACCTCGATCAAAATTAGCTTTGTTTTCAAATCAATATATTATTCTCACTGTATCGTTCTTGGAATTTTAGATAGAATTTGCTTGAGCTTGAGCCATAGTGACCCAAAATGTCACTAATAAATTGTTTTCAAGCATGTGACCTAATCCCTAGTGCTTTTCTTGAGTCTGAAAACAATGGAATACGAAATTTAATCAAAATCATTGAAGCCGTTTTCTATATATAATAAGCGTGACCCACAGCCAACCATTTATCGAATTTTCTCAAACATGTGACCTAGCGTAATGGTTTTCTCGTGCTTGAAAACGGTAGGGTCTTTCAAAATTCCAAAACGGTAGAATATAAAATTTAGTGAAAATCGTTAGAACTGTTTTTTGGATAAAACTGCTTTGACACAGGATGACCCACTAATCAAAATTTCTCGAACATCTGACGAATCCCAATGATTTTCTCATGCCCGAAAACGACTGGATGCAAAATTTAGTCTAAATTAATTGAGCTGTTTTTCAGATATAAATAACTTGACTCTGACCCATAATGACCCACTAATCGAATTTTCTCGAACATGACCCCGCCCAATGGTTTTCTCGTGCCTGAAAACGACAGGGTGTAAAATTTTGTCAAAATCATTAGAGCTGTTTTCAAGATAAAATTTGCATACACAGACATACACACACACACACACACGCACGCAAGATCTGCTCGTATTATATAATTTTTTATTTTAGAATTTCTTTCTTTTATTGGGGTGATATACAAAATTCGTTACATATTTTATTGATTTAAATGAAGAGAAGTCAATAAAATATCAATTTATATCATATAACATTTAACAGAAATTGTTATTATTTAAAAGTATATTATAATAGCTTTTTGTTACATAAAGCATTCACCAGTAATAATGACTTGTTACACTTGCTCTGCACGAAGAAAGAAGAAGAAGAGAGATTGAAATTTTTATTAACAAAACAAGTAGGCAATATTCTTTCTCTTTTTCTATCATTTAAGGGTGTTCTTAACTCAAAAAAGTCAATTTTGTGACAAATGTTTTAATTTATTTTTGTTCGGAAATGCATGGAAATAGCAGGTGTTGTTATTCAGAAACAGTCGAATTGCACTCAGTTTTCTGTTTTTTAAAAACACAATAGATCTTTCATAACAAGCCTTCAAAGTTGACGTTTTTGAGCACATTTCCCGACGAAATCAGAAAAACCGGTCAAAAAGCAAGAGAAAAACGGGTGATCACGTTATCGAAATAGCTTAGAACTGGACAAGTAATTTAGTTACCATAAAATGGAAAACAAAGTTCGATTCAAAATGGATTCCATAGTCAGGAATTCCAATTTTATATCTTTCTGTTAAAAAATGAATTTGGAAATGCGTCAAAATGTTTTGCACTTGTAGAACGGAGCAGTTGAGAACACCCTTAATTAGTAAACACAAGTTTCATTTCAAATATACTTCACATAGGGTGGGACACAAACAGTTATGGTAGTGTATGCATACATATAAGAAGAAGAAAAATAATATGAAATATTAGGCTATTTCATATATTACAATTAAATAATTTTATAATAATTTAGAGATTTTAATAATAATTTTGTATTTTCATAAAAGTAGATAACAGACTGAAAAAAGTAAATATAGTATTTTGTACCAAAAACCATCTTAAAAATAAAAAAAAAGAAATTTTGGTTGGAGCAAAAATGATATCAATATCAAAAGACAAGCCCCCTGCCCCTAGCGATATCTAACTATAGCATTTGCCAGATCCCCCCCTTCCCCCTCAAATGATAAATTTATATTAGCACAAATCCTTAGGTATTATTTTTCTGTTTAATGTATTACATTTTCCTGAATCTGTTTAATATGCAATTTCTAGTAAATTGGAATTTTGCGGAATTGGAACATTTCACGTTATTCTTTGGAGTTCGTATTTTAAACAGCCCGTTGTACCATGCAATCATGTGAATTCTTTAGCCTTTATTCTCAATTACACTGTAATCAAAATCCAATTTTAAAACATTTTTACCAAATTTGAAAAGAACAGTGTAACCATCATCTTCTTTTGAATAGTCTTCAGCTACATCATAAATGAAATACTTCAGAGAGAAAATTTCGCTTAACCAATATATTGGCAGCATGATATTTATTATGGCAGAGAAATACCACGACATGCAGAAGTTAAGCACGAGAGAATAGCATCCCATGGTCCATATGCAAAGCGAGCCCACGTAGTATAAGAAATATTTCCAATGCTGCGACCTTATATATGCCCGAACGCCACTTGCGAGTGTAGGGTAACTGATAAGATCAGCAGTATTCATAGAGTCCATAATTAAATTGATAATGAAGAAAACCGCTACAGCTGGAGAAAACAAGATTAACATTTTATCTCCTTCAATTCTCTCAACAAATTTAACACCATACCTCTCAAAAGCCCCGCATGAAATCGCAAAGAACGTATGAAAAGATAGAATTGTCCCAACAATTAAGCCCATCGTCGCGACGGCTGTTAATTTCTTTAGAATGACCTTATTTTTAGTAATCTCAATAAAATTTCGGATTTCCAAAAATCTAACAATGAAATTACTGGACAAGAAAGTCATCCAGCCGAGAACAGACACATTTATGAAAGTTAACACGGCAAGTGTTACCCGGCATGCCTCTACAAATTCAAGAAAAGGTGCGGAAAGACTTGTTGAAATGAGCGTCGTTATTGGCATGCAGCAGACGAAAATCAGAAATAGTCTGGACAAAGTACCGAAACACAAAGCGATTGATGTCTGCGCATGAATCATGAATATCACGAGAGAAAAGTAAAAAGATACTGTAAATTTGTCCTTCAGCGTGACATAATCCGGTTTGCAGATCGTTATTGTATCGTTCTCATAAACATAAGCGGTTGTATTCAGATATAGATCATATTTTGTAACATATAAGGTACTGTTCGGATACATTTCATAATCGTCGAATCTTAATGTCTCATTTATACAATTTAAAGAGTGGGTTTCCAGAACCAGAGGAGAGTTATGTTCTTCGATGTTCCCAGTAGTCTCAGCAACAGAGTCATTTAAACTGACGACACACTGTGACAAAATTGCAACGATGAAGAGAGCAGGCATTCCTTTAAATACAGGCATGGTAGAGTCCTTTCAAAAAATTAGCACAAGGATCTTAAATACTTCTGGCCAGAGTAGGGGATCTCAGTGGTATTCTTGTTTGAATTTCAATCTGAAATACAGAGCATTAAGATTAAATTTCAATAAAACATGATGCAGTTAAAATGTTATAAAAGTTAAAAAAATTATAAACAAAGATTCAGATTTAACTATTTTTTTTTACCAGACTAGGGGGGGGGCCGCCCCCCTGCTCGCTATGCTCGCCAACCCCCCGCGTAATCGCTTCGCGATTCCAAATTATTGTCTACCCCTGCTTGCTGCGCTCGCCAATAACCCATGGTATGAATAAGCAGTTGCAGATCTTTCAAATGATGTGTCACACGACTGGTGTTGTAAAGAAATTAAAAATGTGCCCCCCCCTGGGGGGAAGAGTGGGGGATGACACACAACACATCCATAATATGAATAAGCAGTTGAAGACCTTTCAAATGATGTGTCACTCAACTGGTGTTGTAAAGAAATTAAAAATGTGACCGCCCCCCCCCCCTAGGGGAGAGCAGAGTGTGGGGGTGACACACAAGACATCCATAATATGAATAAGCAGTTGCAGACCTTTCAAATCTTGTGTAACACGACTGGTGATGTAAAGAAAATAAAAATGTGTCCCCCCTGGGGAGTAGAATGGGGGATAACACACAAGACATCCATTATATGAATAAGCAATTGCAAACCTCTCAAATGATGTATCAAACGACTGGTGTTGTAAAGAAATTAAAAATTTGGCGAAATATTACAGTTATCGCCAAGTTGGCGTCACTTTTGACAACTAATTTTGGTCGCCAAATTTGGCGATATATTGCCAAGTTGGCGTCAAACTTGGCGATTGTTGGCGATGGTAACCTTTCCTCTCTTTATGGTAACCCATATGGCGATGCATAGACGGAGCCCTTTCCTGATTGGTCTATTCGACTCATGGAAGGAGTGGACAACCCGGATTCGTTAGTTCCGGAAATCTTCCACATCAGCATCATTCCAGGAGTCATTCCTTTTAAGGCTAGTTTTTTTTAACTATAGAAGGATTTTGATTATCAGAAAAACAAAAAAAGTTGATCTGCCCATGTTTCCAATTGTAAAAGAGTTCCTAAACGTCTAAATCAGTCTTTTAATGCTAGAAATTGGATATTTGGGTGATACATAAAATTTGGCGTCTCTTTTCTTTTTTAAATGTACCTAGAAAGACCATGTTCAAAATTTAAACTTGGCATTCTGCTAAGTCCGTTTTAAAAGGATGGCGATAAGTTGCAACGCGGGCTTGGTCCACGCCGTGTTTTTCGGATAGGTTTTTAATTAAACTTTAAAGACATGGATGGCATACTGAGAGCGCCACTCAGTGCAAACTAGTTGCGAATCTCAAAGTAATTATGTGATTAATTATTAACAATTTGATGTTTATTGCTTCTATATACTGCATTGCAAACATTGCATTAAACAAGTACGCCATTAAAAGTTGTTATCGAGGTTTTAAAACCCAATGACGCATAGAAAACACCATGCGTGTCTTTATGTAGGTCCAAATCGTCCGTATCTTTAAAGGTCGGTATCGGCTAACTACTGACAATTTTTTTTCGAAAATCATTATTAACAATCATCTTCCGTAAAAGTCTGCACGGGCCCGGGCTTGGTCCGTACCCGGCCCGGCCCGCGGAATCGTTTCGAATTTTCTAACGGGCCGGCAGATTTAGAACAGTTTTTTCAACGGGCCCGGTCGGGCCGGCAAAAAAGCTGAACGGGCCAGACCGGCCGAAAAAAAAAATTTCGGAACGAGAATAAGTATAAATGTGCGTTACGAGCCATACTAATTTGACAGCATCAATATAAAATGCACAGTGTAGAGATCGGCATCGGAAAATTACATTGTGTGTAATTCTCCGTGTGTAGCCCCTTTGAAAATTTTTTTAGCTGACTCATGATGGTCCGAGATCAAGTTTGCATTATTTTTCTACATATAGACTGGCCGGACCGGAACTAGACTTAATTGCTCTCAAGATCTGTAGGGCAGAAAACATGATTTATAAAATTATTAACAGCGATAAAGAACTTATGTTAGCTTAATCTTCGGATGTATACTTCCTGGTGGTTTTTAAATTAATTTTTCAATAATGCCAAAGTTTGACACATTTTCTGATTAATTTTAAATTGTAAAAGTATAAAAGTGATAAGCCTAACTATTGAAGGGATTTAGAATCGAATAGCGTTTTTCATTTTGGTAAAAAAAATACTTGTATAACCTTGTTGAGATATAATAGTTTCTCAAATGATTGCAGGTTTTTCTCCCTTCCCATGCTATCGCTTCCGGAAATTCTATTCAAACCGCTAATTATGACAGTATTTTATTTGCTTGCAGTATTCTTAAATTTTTGTATCAAAAAACGGATAACGCCATAACGATTATATACATTCTGAATAAAGATACTTGCTGATTTTATGCGTTTCTGAGAAAAAAATGAATTTAGAAATGTATCAGAAAGGAGCTTCTTTGAATTTAAGAATGAATTTGGATTTAAAATCTTTAATAAAATGATATAGAAATATTTTTTATAAATCTCCTTTTATTAAACAGTTTCAAAAGTAACAATGTTTTTAGCTTTCCTTCTTTTTCTTTCTTTTTTTTTTTTTTTTTTTATTCTAAGCCATATTAATTTTTTAATGAAAGCCTAAGAATCTAAGTAATCATTAATGTTGTTAATGTGTATTTCCTGTAAAATATACTGTAAAATCATTCCATAGATATGTATGCAGTATTCTTTGAAGGAATCTTCATTATATGATAAAAATCTGAATTTTTTAGAAATCGTAGAAATTATAATGGGTCAAAAACGGACCGGGCCTAAAATATAAAAATTTAAACGGGCCAGGCCCGGGCCGAACTTTTGAGTTTTACAAAGGGCCGGACCGGGCCGAAATAATTTTCCTACGGGCTGGTCCGGGCCCGGAAATTCCGGCCCGTGCAGACCTCTAATCTTCCGTGATGATAGATATCTCGAGCGCTCTTCAACTTCCTTGCTGAGCAGCTGCAAAGCGAAATTTGTTTATAACGATAAACTATACCTGCCAGTTTAAATAAACTTTTACTTTCTCTATTTTTTTTTTTTTTTTTTTCATAATTTTAGTTTTAGTATGTTTGGAAATAGAAGGGAAAGGACATATTTTTGCATCACAATATCGACGATATCTCTTAAAAAATAATGTATAAAAAATACATTTTTGAGTTCGATATCACAAGATCTTTGCACAATACTTTACACAATATGAAATATATATATATATATAGGGGTTAAATGAAGTTTTAGATATAATTAATCAGCTTTTTTTTTAGTCAAAATTTATTGGCTATCATTAAAGTATAATTAAATAAATAAATAAAACGATTTTGAAGTTACTATAAGTTTTAGGACAGAATTTTGGATTTTAAAAGTTTAAAGATTGTAGTAAATAAAAATATATTCACTGGATACTAGGATAGTAATCATAGCATTGAAGTTTAAATGCGGAAATTGTACATAGACATATCGTAAAAATTTCTATTTTTTCTGCCTATAACGTTTCATACTTCTTTTATTATATCAAATTCGAAACTTCCATCAAGTGTTATATTCTTAGAACTAAAATATGTAAATCTGAATCTTTGTCATATATATCATCAAAATTAATACGTACCAAATGATCAAGAAGCCACATTTAAAAATTCATTTCTGTATAATCATCGTAGAATAAAGCGAATACAGTCAAACTCGTTTATAGCGAGCTCGGGCGTCACGAGAACTCTATTTTCACGAGCAAAAAGAAAAAGAAATTGTTGGTCTAATATAACAAAAAATCATAACAGAAAACTCGGTTGTAACGAGGAAAAAACTTTTGCAACGAGCAAACATGGCTTTCCATACACTATATGACCAAAAGTGACCGGCCACTAGCTATTTTAAACGTTTTGTTAAATATCTAGAAAAATACACGAGGAATTATTCTAAATTTCCAGGCGTGTAAGCAGATTAACTTCAAATCATATATTTGCGCCAAGACTTTTTTTCTCGAAAATTCATAGGGGAAAATCAACAAACTGGAAAACAACTAAGATCCTTTGAATAACCCTGTCAAAACTAAGATAGAAAAAGCGTTTAAATTGCAGATTATGATTAAGTGGCTTATTGTAATAAATTGTGTTCATTTTTATGGGGATAGCATGTATGGTGGTAGAGAAATTATAGTGGTACATGCAATATTGTGTAAGCTATATTGACGGAAGTAATACAGCACATATAAGTAATCAATGGACATATGGATACAGTTCCTCATCTTTTTGTTTTCTTTTGGGACTAACAGATTTTGAATTTATTCTATCGACGATCACTTTCAGAATTTTCAAACTATGTTTTTGAAGCTTTCAGAAAAGTAGCTCTGTATATTTAGCTGACACATTATACAAATTATATTTCAATTGCATTGACGCATGAGCACGGGTTGAGGTCGGATTGATATGATTTTGCAAAAGAAAGCCAAGAACATTTTGTCTGATGAAAAAAGAAAAAAAATCTATGCATACATATTCTTCATACTTCATATCAAAAATTATATGTATTCCTTTTTTTACACATATATGTTCCTTTTGTTTGTTTGCTCTCTAACCTCAGCCAAAAAATAATTAAGCTGAGCTAAAATCCACTAATCTCAGGATTTGAAAATCAATTTCTCGTAGAGTTAAAACAACTCGAAGTTAAACAGCTATTTTTAAGAAATTTAAATCAAAAAGACTAATTTAAACAAAAATGAGTAAAATGTTTAAAAAAAAACTACTCATTCACCATCAAATAAATTACAGCTCTTTCCTGAGAAGTCAAATCCGCACTCTTTAGTTTTAAGAGTGTATGTTCTTTTTTTGTAAAATTGATACTACAGATACAATGATAAGCTAATATTCCATAACTGCATTAAAATAAGGATGTATTTTCTTATATTTTAATTTCAAGTAGATGAATGATTTTTTTTTACGTGCTTGAATGATGGGGTTACGTGTTAACTATTTTTTCCCCTTTTAGCCGAGTTTCGGGTTCGGTACAGAACATGCACAATCCGTGCAAGACTCGTAGCTTAGGTACTTCTGAGAAGACTTTTGAAGGATAAGTGGCTCGAATTATCGTTCTCTTTTAAGAAAAATCCACCGGAATTATCGGAATCATTCCATAGCTTTGTAATAATTTATCTTTAAATAAAACATTCCTTTATTATTTTCTTGTGTTTCATCACGTAAAATCTTTTTATGCATTTATTTATATCGAGAACTTTTCTATAACGAGTTAATATTTCTTCCTCCTCGTTATAACCGAGTTCGACTGTACCTTAAAACACAACAATACAGGAAATTGCTTTATCCATATAGCAACAAATATATATTTTAAACATACAAAAACTGTTTCAAAGCAAATTGTATCAATTTTAAACTGTGACAAACAACTTAAAAATTGTACATGTAATTTGCAGGTACTACTATTCAAGTGCCGAGAAATTGAATACCGATTTTCTTTTCCCTATAAATTGTGTGAATTTCATTGTTTGAAATATTCTTTCATTTTGAAAGAAAATTAAAAACGCTATCAGATTTCTAGACATATAGTGTCCCCGAATTTACAGGCCAAATTGGAAGGGAAGATAAAATACACATAAAGAAACAATTCTAGTATAGAAATGTAGGGTCGGAAATGAAAAACTTCGTCGAAAAACAAGAAAAGCGAAGGAAATGTAACGAATGTCTTATTCACATAACAATTACCATAAGGCACTGTGCAAATACAACATTATCGTTTTAGGAGGCAAAAGGGGGGGGGGGGGTCTGGCATATGATATCGTGAAATATATCTAGGGGGAGGGGGATTTTTCTCTTGATATCCATATTTTATACCCACTCAAAAAATTTTCTTTTTATTTGTACGATATTTTTCGGTACAAAATAGCATGTTATCTTTTTTTTAATAAAAACCTGTTATCTATTTTTATGAAAATATAAAGTTAATATTAAAATCATTAAATTATTACAAAATTATTTAATTCTAAAATATGGGACACCCGATCGTTTGACATTCAAATTTTCATATGTGAATGCATATATAAACAGGGTTCGAGAAACCATAGGAAGTATATTTGAAATGAAGCTTGCGTTTACTAATAAGTGAAGAAAAAAGAGAAGGAATGTTGCCCACTTGTTTTGCTGATAAGAATTTCCTGCTCCCCACTCCTTCTGCATTTGGGGCAAGTGCAACAGGACTTTATTACTGTTGAATGTATTATGTAACAAAAAGCTATCATAAAATACTTTTAATTAGTAATTACTTCTTTTAAGTGTTTTTTGATAGAAAATTTTTCCATATGCAAGATGATATTTTATTGATTTTTATTCATTTGAATCACAAAAGCTTGCAATAAAAAAATAAAAATAAATAAATAAATAAAAAAGTAACCAGTTTTGTATATCACTTGGAATAAAAAATAAAAAAATAAATTCGAGAAATTAAAAATGTCTTACACTTACATGACAACGATATCATTACCGGGGGATCACTTCGAATAAGGAATAAAAAAAATTCGAGAAATCAAAAATGTCTTACACTTTGATAACGATATCATTACCGGGGGGGGGGGGGGAAGGGGGATATAACGTACGATATCGAAGGAAAGGGGGGAAAAGCTCAAAATTACCGAAAAGTTGATAACGTTATATTTGCACAGTCTCTAAGTGCTCAAATATTGCACATACAGCGTTTGCAAATGAGGGGCGTGCCTTTTCGCAGATATCGAGCGTTTTATGAACATTTCCAGCAACGACTAAAAGTCATGCAATGAGGTCCTCGTTAAAGTTAATAGATATCTCATAGATGGTATCTCATATCATCAATAGATATCTCATATCTGGAGCTTTCGAAAGGGTGCGCCAGTCACTTTCTAGACGCTGCCAGATATGTATCGATGTTAGTGGTACATTTGAGTATTTAGTGCAGTTGCTATGCCAATAAAACGCCGGTTTTCATTTCAGACTCCATATTGTCATATCAAAATTGCTTCTTTGTATGCACTTTACCTTCTCTTACAGTTTGGACCATAAATTAGGAGACGCCCTGCGCCTTTAACGTTTTGTACTTACGAAGGAAAATATTTTCGTGAACTTTCAAAAATTAGAAAGTTAAAAATTGAATTTTACACTCAACTTTTCATATTCCAAATTATGAAAAATTCTATCTGATATATATAAAATATATGCATAAAAATCTGTTATACAGGGTGTTTACAAAGTTCCGGACCCATTTTGATGTTTAATAACTCATAAAATAATAAAGGTAGATAAAAATTAATAACATAAATGGTTAGATAGATTCAAAAAGTTTCATGACCCTTGTCAATGAACTTCCACGTGTGCCCCCTTCGTCGCACGGAGAATATCAAGTCGATAGTCAATTTCACGCCAGGTAGCGGCAAGCATGTCGGCATCCACAGAGGCTATTGCGGTTGTATTTCTGGCTTTTAAGTTATCAATGTTCGACACTCTCCTCCTATATTGATATAACGTCACTGGACCTATTCCTTTGGGGATTTGTAAAGGACAGTGTTTACAGGAGGAGAGTGTCGAACATTAATGACTTAAAAGCAAGAATTACAACCGCAATAGCCTCTGTGGATGCCGACATGATTGCCTCTACTTGGCGTGAAATTGACTATCGACTTGATATTCTCCGTGCATCGAAGGGGGCACACGTGGAAGTTCATTGACAAGGGTCATGAAACTTTTTGAGTCTATCTAACCATTTATGTTATTAATTTTAATCTGTCTTTCTTATTATATGAGTTAATAAAATTCAAAATGGGTTCGGGACTTTATAAACACCCTGTATATGTGTGTGTGTGTGTGTGTGTGTGTGTGTAAATAAGAATGTTTTTGTGTTTATTATACCACATTAATTAGTTCAATATTTTACTGTGAAATGTAATACAATTAGAAAGTATGTATGCATATTAAGGTAGAAAAAAACAGTATATATAAATAAAAAAAGGATTTTTTTTCTTTTCTTATATAAAAGAGTAAAAACAGGTATCAAATTTTAAGTAAATGAACATAAGATAACACAATGTGAATTATTTTGTTCATTGTGTCGTTTTTTAAGCTTTTGAAAAAAAAAAATATATTCATTATAAACAAATTCAAAAATGTAAACATAAATAAACAACAAGAAATAAATATACTAGATTATAAAAAAATTATAAATAAATAATGATCCTAAAACCAATACACAAATATGAAAATTGTTCAAAGGGAATCGCATTCAATCCTTTTAAAAATTTAATAACTTCTTAATGAGTATTTTGCATATTTACTTGTTTATAACAAAATTTACATATATATATAAAGCTTTCAAAACATCTAATCTGTGAATGCCATAAACAAAAACTAAAACGACAATAAAACAAACAAACAAAAAAAAAATCGCGTAGTGTTCACTCTAGAAATAAAAAGGACATGGTGCTATTTACTACAAAAGGCACCACTGCTGCAGAAAAGGGCACTTTTGCCAGAATTTTTTTTTTTTTTTATTGCCTTTAGAAAAGGAAAAAAGAAAGCAATGAAACACATAATTTTTAAATATGATAAATCAAGTAACATTAATTTCGAATGATTTTATGATATAAAAATTAAATTAAATTAAAACATGATTCAATAGTTTTATGTTCTTTTTCTTAAAGAAATGAAAAAAATCTATCATTTTTGGGCACACAAATTTAGAAACACTACGGAATAAAAAAAATATTTATTAAAAATCTCTGGGTAAAACCAGTGGTGCATTTTACTACTTTTAAAAAGGGCAGGGTGCATTTTATAAATTTGAAAAAGGGCAGGGTGCTGCACCCTTCAAAAATGGCCTAGAATGAACACTAAATCGCGTACAATAATAAGAATTAAATGTAACTGATTTTTGAAATTTTACATATTGATGTTTGATGTATAAATAAAAATAACAATAATAACTTGCTTAAAAATTTTTTCAATCTTTTGTCATACTTAATTTAAAGTAAAATAGTGTAAAATCATTAAAATAAACCGCAGACGAGTTTTCTCCAATAACCATAATGTGACGAAAATACCGTTTGAGTACCCCTGTAGATGAAAACATTAAATGCTACACACTTCATTTTCAATACAACATACCATAGTAAATTCCAATAATACATATCAATTCCACCGTAATAGACTATATTTACGTGAGTTAGAACATGGACAGGCAAGCTGAATGCAGAAACATTTTTCAGCTATGTTGAAATGCGTTCAAAAATGAATTTTGAATTTTTCTCTCATTCATAATATATTCAAATTAATAAATAGTTTTTATTTAGTAAATTCCTTTCAATCACGATACTACTTTTTAAGAATAAATATAAGTTATCTAAATATAAAATAAACATAATTAAATAAAGATATTCGATAATAGAAATAAAGAAAAATGTCATTAATAGTTCGAAATTTCTAAATTGTTTAAAGAATATCTTATTATTATTGTTATTATTATTTTAAAATTTTTTATTCTAAACAAATCACAAAACTCTAAAACATCAACGCAATTTAAAATAATATTGTTATATGAAATGCAATGATGCCAGTGAGCCTGTCCACTATTTATATATATAGAAAAAAAACTATCTTAATTGCATTTAACCAATTTTAGGGAACGTTGCAGTGTTACGTATTTACGCAACTAGATGTCTGCACGGGCCGATTTCCATTAAAGGCATTTGGGCTCGGGCCTTAATTTTTTTTTCCGTACGAAGCCGACACTGATTTCATTCTTCCTAGTCTTCACGGACCAAAAAATCAGTTCCTGTTGAATCATCCAGTATGAAAATTCCTTTCTCGACGTTTCCAAGCCTATTCATAAATCACTAAAATTTGGCTTGGTCCAAAAATTTTTGCAAAAAAGGCATATACTTTTAAATCGTCATTATTCTAAAATTAAACATTCTAATTTATTCCTTTTAAAGAATCGTAGATTACTAGGCGTTTTAAAATAATAGAATTAAACACATGGAAGAAACATGATTATGAAGGAATTTTCTTTTAAACTGAAAACTGCAAATTTCTTTTAAACTGTTCATCCATGCAAAGTGAATACGACAATACGTGAGAAAAAAATATATTAAACATTTACATCTGATAAGAAGGGAACGCATTTTTTTTCTTTCCAATGCGATTCCGTCTTAGGAGATTTTACTTTTACTATATACCAGTTTTTAGATTTTTATGTCTCCATTACATGGAACATGGATTAATAATACTAATGATAACTGAAAAATTTACATACAACAAACAAAGGTTCATTAAAAGCATAAATATCGTAGCCTAAGGCATTTCTGCATAAATAGAAATTATAAACATGAAAAAAAAAAAAAAAAAAAAAAAGACTACGATTAAGTTTTTTTGGTCTGAACGCTTCCGTAATAGCAAGGATCAATGTTCTGTAGAAATTCACTCGGGTCGGGCAGAGCTCGGGTCGAAATTTTAACTTTCGGGCCGGGCCGGGCTCAAACCGAAATTTTAACTTTCGGGCCTAGAAATTTCGGCCCGTGCAGACCTCTATAACGCAACAGCAATAGTTGTAACCTGGTCGGTCTGTCTGTCTGTTCGTTTGTCTGTATACAACAGTGCAAAAACGAACGAACTGAACGTTTTGGAATTTAATCTACACTATTAAAATCTGACCCTATGTATGTATATGTGTGACGCTATCTCCTCCGATCACGGAAACGGAGAAACGTCGCGTTTGCTTTGAATTGAAGGGAAAAAATCCCGGAATCCCGAGTTGTGCTCATTCGTCTATCTGTCCGTCCGTCTGACCGCATGTTAACAACTCAAAAACTATCAAACCGAATCGTTTGAAACTTAAAATATATAATTATTAGATAATTTTGTCAAGTGATTTCAAATTTTATGAAAATCGGATGCATAGTTCAATTACAGGGACAATCAAAAGGATTCCGATACATTACGGTCAATGGGGAAAAAAAGTTTCAAGTGCATTTTAATGGTCTACATTCTTTCGAACATAATAAATTTGATATGCATCTATGAAGTATATACTATAATATACATTCTGTACAATCTGTGGTGTAAATAATATTTCTTATTGATTTACAAGGCCACACAAACGTATTTCATTGCATACTTATATATTGAGACATTGTTTGGTATGCATTTTAATAGTAATAAACTATTTAATACTAACAATCAAACTATTTAATGTCCGTAATTAATAAACTATTAAACTGTTTAATGCCGTCTTTCCGTCTAAACCAACCAGCGTAGCGGGCGAAGGCTGCTAGTATATATATATAATCGTTGCAGAATTTGACAAATCATTCCAAATTTTGAGAAAACTAAATTAAAATTTTAAAAGATATTAATGAAGGTTTTCTTCATTCTATTAAATCTTATCATGCGTAATGAATTAAATAACATCTCATGATGGATAATGATTTTTAGAGTGCCATGGTGATTATGTCTAGTTCAAAATGGAGTCCTATTACTTCTGTATTATTAAATATAATATATAGATATAATCGTAATATTTTTTTGTTTTCATGCATTATTGCATAAGAGTGCACAGCTATTGCAACAAGAAATAAAAAAAAATAACATTTTGGTGAATAAATCAAAATTTCAAATTTATGCAAATAATTTATATGACTTCATTTAAATATTTATTTCAAATAAATCAAAAAAAAAAAAAAAAAATAAATCAGTAGAATTTAGAAACCGCTTGTTGCGCAATAATGTATAAAATACTAAATTTAATTTAAAATATTAGAAAATTAGCTATAAAATATTATTTTTAAAAGTACAGTATTAAATTTAATCGTATATTTTTATTTAGTAATTGTCATTTTTATATTTAAAAAAATAATAATCGTTCAGGTAAAATAAAAATTAATTAAATATTATAGTAATATCTTTGATAGAAGATATCTAAATTGCAAAATAGTTTTTCTTTTCTTTTAATAAATCCAAATTTGTTTAAAGAATGACATCTTTGGTAAAAGATATCTAAATAATAAAAATAAATAAAATTTTGATGAATAAATCAAAATTTCAAGTTTATGTAAATAATTTCTATGACATCATTTTAATATTTATTTTAAATGAATCAGTAGAACTTAGAAGGTGCTTGTTATGTAATAATGTATATAAAATACCAAACTCAATTTAAGCAATTAGAAAATTGTCTATAAAATATTATTTTTATTCTCACGTTAAGGGTCTAGTACCTTTTAAGGCTTCAAAAATACGTTTTTTCAATTTTCATTAATTATTATAAAATAATCCGTTAGAAGTATTTTAAAACAAACCGCGTGCAAAAATTTCCGTTAGAACTGAAGTTATAGCAAAAATAAGATGCTGATTTTGTTTGGTAATTAACTAAAGTTACAACTTTGAAACAAGTTTTTGAAAAACTGCGTTTTTAGACATTGCGCGCATGATATCTTGAGAACATATGTATGAATTGTTATGAAATTTTTTTTAGTTAATAAGCATATACGTATGCTTAAAATGAACTACTTTTATGTATTTATAGCGATAAAATTTTTAGTTATGAATAATTTATTTTATTTATTAAAAATTGTAAAATTTTGATTTTTTTTAGAAATTTTTTTTACAGGGTTAATGAAATAATTTTTATTTAAGAGTAGTTCATTTTAAAAATACATTATTTTTCTTTACAGAAAAAAAATATATATGCAAAAATATTCATTTATAGGGTCGTTAGGATGTGAGCAAGGCACGACGGAGTAAAAAATAGAGGTTTTTAAATTTCAGTAATGCATATATTATATGAAAAACTATTAAATGTTTAATGACAGTTTATTAAAAAGCATAATCTTTTCTATTGAACGGTGAAATTTTCATGTTAATATGTATAAAAGTTTTAAAGATACACTGAATCGAACTTTGGATGTTTTTGTTGATTTTCATCCCGTTTAAAAGGTACAAGACCCCTTAATTGATTGTTATTAAATATTTTCTATTTGTTATTTGTCGATTAAAAAAGATAATCATTTAGGTAAAATAAAATTTAATTAAATATCATTTTAATATCTTTGACAGAAAACATCTGAGCAGCAAAAATAAGTAAAACTTTGATGAATAAATCAAAATTTCAATTTCATTTAAAGAATTTGTAATCACTTTATTTTCATATTTATCTCAAATCAATCAAAAAAGAAAAAAAAACAGTAGAGTTTAAAAGACCCTTGTTACGTAATAATGTAAAAAAATGTATATCAAATTCAACTTAAACTGTTAAAAAATTAGTTATAAAATATTACTTTTATTCGTAATATATTAAATTCTATTAAGTATTTTCTATTTAGTAATTGTCATTGTTGATTTAAAAAAATTATTCAGATAAAGTAAAATTTGATTAAATTTTATTGTTATATCTTTGATGGAAAATCTATCTAAAAAACAAAAAGAAATAAAATTTTCATGAATAAATCAAAATTTAAAATTCGTTTAAAGAATAATCTAGACCTTCATTCAATATTTATCCTTACTAATATTATAAATCGGAAAGTGAGTTTGTTTGTTTGTTTATTTGTTTGTTTGTTTGTTCCGCTTTCACGCCGTAACTACTGAACCGATTGCTTTGAAATTTTGCAGACGTAAAGTTAGAAGTCCGGATTAAATAATAGGGTAATTTTTATTTATTTTATTCAAATAATTTCCTTAATAATTCAAAATTTAATTATTTTTCATACAAAATCAATAGGCATTTTTCAGATAAAATTTAACCATTTTCCTTTCCTGTTGCCAAGAAAATAAAAAATTGAAATAATAATTTTTCAGCGGCAATGAATTTTTAATAGAAAACTTCCACGCGAAAAACTATAATAAAATAATTTAAAAGAAAATAAATATGACGTCATGTTTGAAATAAAAATAAACGGTATATTTTTTATAATACATTTAGCAAGGATATTTGTTTAGTTAATGGGAATTTTTGTGTAAAATATGGTGACACAAATTAAAAGTAAAAAGAATGAAAAAGAATTATATTTTTAATAAAATGGTTCACTCATGAAAATGTGACGTCATAGTTGAAATAAAACAGGTACTTTATAGCAGTCGTTAAAAATACAAGAGGTATGAATATCAGTAGCTAATGGAGCGAGATAAATAATGACGTCATATTTAAAATGAATCAGAAATATTTTTTACTTATACTAATTAATAAGTTATAAGTTACATACAAATGAATACTTTTATTCAAAACTCATAATTATCAATGGAAGAAATTTTTTGTGGGGAAAAGCTGGAAAATAAAATCACTGATGAATATATCTTTGGCTCGATTTTTTAACACTTTCGAACAAAGTTGAAAAGTTATTATGCTTTCGGTTTGTCTGTCTGTCTGGTGGCTTTCTAACTTTCGTAAATATACTCCGATTTCAATGAAATTTTTGGACGTTCTTAACGTTTACCTAGCACGAATACCTATTGAAAATAAAGTTTCTACCATGATTAGTTTATTTACAGGGATAGTCAAAAAATTTCCTTATATTACGGCATTATGGGGAAAAATCGTTTTAATTAAATTTAACGATGTTACAGCCTGTAGAACATATTCAAATTTATATGCATTTACAAAGTGCACTAAAATATGCATTTTGTAAAGTATGTAGTGAAAAGGGCACTTACTATTCATTTACAGGGTCAGACAGAAGAATTCCATTGCATAGGAATAAAGGGAGGAACAGTTTCCGACATATTTTAATTATGGTAAACGATTTCATGTATAATCAAATTGATATATGTTGCTGAGGCTTAATGTAAGTTATTTCATGCATAATACGAAGTGCATAGCATTTACAGGGACACACAAAAGATTTCAAATATTATATATTCTATCCGAAGTACTGTATATCATGGATGATGACTGTTGCATGGATGAAATGCATTTTGAATTATGATATGTGCTTTTAAGTTTCTCTAAATGTATGCATATTAAATGGAGAGTATAAATAGTAATAGTATAAATAGTTAAATTTAGATATACAGGGTTACACAAAACATCTCGGTAAGGTTACTGAATATGAGCGTAATTTACTTAAAGGTGGTTTTTAAATAAAATATGCATTTTTATTTTGAACTGCATTTAGTAAACTAAGAAATGTTTGTAGTATATATATAAAATGATAAACAGGGTCCCGCAAAGAACTGGATACAAGGTTGTCTTCGGATGATAATTTCTGAAAATGTCATTTAGGTAGTAATAAGAAATATTTTTGTTTGAAATAAATTTTAGAAAGATACTTTCGTGTATTAAAGACACTTGGAAAACTACAAGGCTGAACAAAAGAATTCAAGAATGTTTCTATCTATTAGTATTAATCGCTGAAAGGAAAATTTTGACCAGCAAACAAATTAGCAAATAGGGATTATCAAAAGTTCTTTTACCATAAATTCGCGATAAAAAGTTAATTACACATGCTTTTCATCATCGAAATTTTTTGCTTGATTGCTCAATTATTTCTTCTTTAAATGTTATGTGAACGAAGTCACGGGTAACTGCTAGTTTCAAATAAATCGAAAAATAAAAAAATCAGTAAAGTTTAGAAGATGCTTGTTACATAATAAAATATAAATACCAAACTCTGCTTAACCCTTTCCGGCGCACTACCCTTTAAAGTTGGAATTTAAGGGGAAAAAATTTTAGGCAATCTATTTAGGTCTAGAGGAGTCCACAGGTATAATTTTGTAAAGATTGCGCAAACCATTTTAATTATACAGCTGTTGCCGAAGTGGTAACTCCCCATAGGCACAGCATTGATAAGCGCAGTGAGAAGAGCATTGCTGTGAAGCGCGCATTAGAGTAAAATATTTTACCTATAATTAAAAAACAGTAGAGTTTGATCTCTGTGGTTCTGCCATCTAGAACTCATAAAAAAGATTTAAAGTAACCATTGGAATAGTTTTTGAAATATTCACGGAGTTTTTGTGTCTCTAAACAGGGAGAACTTTAGGTGTTGCCGACCCGGCAACACTGCGCCGGAAAGGGTTAAACTATTAAAAATTTAGTTATAACGTATTTTTAATCCAACTGTATTAAATGTCATTAATTTTTTATTTAGTTATTGTCATTTGTTGATAAAAAGTAATTGTTCAAATAAAATAAAAAATAAAGTGTTATTGTAACATCTTTTATAAAAATGTCTAAATGACAAAAATAAGTATATATAGTGTTCATTCTAGGTCATTTTTGAATAGAACAGCACCCTGTCCTTTTTCAAATTTACAAAATGCACCCAGCATTTTTTAAAGTAATAAAACAAAAAAATATTCAATTATGTTTGTAATTTAATTGTATTTTTTATTTTTATGCCATAAAATCATTTAAAATCAATGTTACTTTATTTATTATACATAAAAATTACTTATTTCCACCTGTTTTTTTTTTTTGTTTTGTTTTTACCCCTTTAATTAAAGACAATAATAAATTATCTTGCAAAAGTGCCCTTTTCTACTTCAGTAGTGCCCTTTTTAGCAAATACCACCCTGCCCTTTTTCTTTCTAGAGTGAACACTAGTATATATTTAATATATAATAATAATCATATGATATATTCAATATTAATTAAAAAATACACAATTAAAAGAATTATTTATAATTAACGACCTTACATATTGATGTTTTTTTTTTTTCCTTCAGCGAATGTCATTTAATAAATATTAAGAATAAACATAATCCAACCAAACATTAACGAAGCATCATTGACAGAAGATGTCTCGAAAAAAAGGAAATTTTTATCAATAAAATTTTTTTTATCTGTTTCATATTAAAAATATCTTTTTTTCTTAATTTTTGGCATTACCTAAGTTTCTTAAAAATATAAAAAATAGAATTTCTTATTACCACGTGAGGAATCAACCGGTGTGCATCCGCTGAGAACTCCCCCCCCCCCCCCCCGAAGTGGGAAAAGTGTCAGGATCGGATCCAACACTTGTTATTAGGTAACCATTTACAAAAAAAAAAAAAAAAAAAAAAAAAAAATTCAATTAAAGCAATTGTATTTCCGTATTTCAAATGGAAAATTTCGCAGTAAAGAGAAAACTATATAGTACATTACAGTATTCAGTAAATATTTAATAATTATTATTATTACTAGAAATAAATATAAATCAATTATTAAAAATTATATAAATATTAAAAATAAATAAAACATTCAAGTATTAAAATTCTATATTTATTATAAATATTTAAAATAAGTATATATTTAATGTATAATAAAAAGAATATGATCTATTTAATATTAATTTCAAATAAATCAAATTTAAACAATAAAAATAATTATATATAAATATAGATCTTACATATTGACAAACATTTTTAATTCATCGAATGTCACTCAATAAATATTAAGAATAAACATAATCCAACTAAATTAATGTTTAATTGGATTATGTTTATTCTTAATATCATTCGAAGCATTATTGAGAGATGTCTCGAAAAAATAAGGAAATTTTTATCAATAAATAATTTTTTTTTATTATTATTTTTTAAATATTCTTTTTTTTTTCTTAATTTTATTCATCATCTGAAAATATCAAAAATGAAATTTCTTATTATCAGTGAGGGATCTACCAGTGTGGACCCGGCGAGAACTTCAATTTCCCCCGAACTGGGAAAAGTGTCTGGATTCAACACTTGTTATTAGACAACCATTTGAAAAAAAACCTTTCAGTTAATCAATGGTATCTATGTACTCCAAATCGACAATTTCGAAGTAAAGACAAGTATATTACAGTATTCAGTAAATATTTAATAATAATTATTATTACTGTAAATAAATATAAATAAATTAAATATTAATAAAACTTCACTCATAGCGTCATTTATGATTTTTTTTATTATTATTATTATCAATGAAGAAAACCAACTTTTTAATGAATATTTTACTTCCTAAATTTTCATAATTATCGTAAATAAATCACTAATTTTCAAAAGTAGAGTTAGGTAGATGATACGTAACAACATGAAAGGTCTCTTCGAAAAAACGTAATGACATCTCTCGAAAATTATATCAAAAATTTCTTCAAAACAGACAAAATTCGTTAAAATGTAACAAGACTCACCTGCGCAGTCTAATTACAGCGGCGTATTTTATGAAGTGGGGGTAGTAATCTTTGTTTAGACTTCAATCTTAAAAGCACAAAGACAAGCCAGCAAGCATCAAGCATCTAGCATTGCATAAACAAGCTTCTTCAATTGTCTATTCTCAACGGCCTATGCACGCAGGCGCAGCAGACCCCGGTTTTACCGCCCCGCATATGTGGAAAGTTCATTTTCCACCGCACGAGCCGAAAATCTACCCACCCCCCTCTTCATGTCATAGGCTGCCACCTGGATTTCAAAATCTGGGAAACAGGGAAAGATGCGGTGTCTCCAAGGGTTCTTGTTTATTTTGGTGTCTGGACGTTTCCATATATTTTTCGAGGGGATGGGGGGAAATAGTTTTGGTTCTTGTCCCACCATATGGAGAAGTGCAGCGAACAGTTTTACTTTCTCTGTCATGCTGGTACAGAAAAACTGTAAATAAAAATATAGCCCTGGGCTTTCCCGGTAATCATTCTACTGCGCAGGATGGCTGGCTATCTAGGCCATTTTCGCCGGAAGTGCAACAGGCAGGTGGGCAGTGATATTTTGGGACTTTAGCAGATTCTAAGAAAATAGTTCTTTGTAAGGAGTTATATAAAGGCCCGGGGATCAAGGATTTTGAGATGAAATAGCTCGCTTTAGTAGTTATGTAAAGGCCCGGGGATCAAGGCTTTTAATATTAAAAACATGTTTTTTGAATGAATTTCTATACATGTTTTTTTAATGAATTTCTATTTTTAACTATGAAATATTTTCTTCTATTCGTTCATATGGGAATTTTATATTATTACTGTGATATAAATTTACAGTGTAATTTTACATTATTACTCTAATTTAGATTTTATGTGGTTGTATGTTTCATTTAAATGTATATAAATGTACATTTTAATGAAAATGACATCAGCTATGGAGTCCACTCGAAAATTGTTTTTGAAATCAACCCGAAACTAGAGCCGAAACCGACAAAAAATTTTGGTCGAATACAAACTTGATACCGAGCCGACAATTAGTTGTCATCAAACCTAAATAATTAAAGAAAATTAATACATATTTTAATATATTCCTGAAAAAAAATAGTCTCTAATATAAATTTTACCTTTTATGTAGAAAAACTAACATATATATGCTCAATTATTTCCAAATTGTATTTGTTTTTTCCATCTGAAACAATATTCTGTACATTCTTTTGAAGAATTGAATAACTACAAACCCAAATCGCAAAAATCTAAACCCAACCCTAACCGAAAAGAAAAAAAAATAAATAAATAAAAAAGTTTCGTTGATTCAAAATTGGAATCCAATGAATTAATTGTCATCAAATCTAAATCAAAAAGAAAGAAAATTAATACATATTTTAATACATTCCTGAGAAAATAGGCTTTGACTAGCTCTCTCTAATATCAATTTTATATTTTATGTAGAAAAACGAACGTAGGAAGATTTCAGGAATGACGAATATATATAGGCTCATTTATGTCCTAATGTATATAAGTTTCTTCATCTGAAATGACATCGTGAACATTCTCTTGAAGAATTGTATTAACCCCGAACAAGACTCGTATGAATAAAAACCCGATACGAACCGAAATCAACAAAAGAAATTTGTTGATTCAATATTAGTACCGAGCTGACTAAAATAATTTTCATCAAACCAAATACAAAATAAATAAACAAATAAATAAATAAAAAGATAATACGTATTTTAATATATTACTCAAAAAATAGTTTATAACTAGCTCTCTAATATAAATTTTATCTTTTATGTAGAAAAACGAACATATACATGATCATTTATATCCAATCAAATGTGTAACTGATTCTATTTATGAATTTCATAAGCAACCGTCAGCTGTCGCGATAGCGGTGTAGGAAACCACATGGTAACTGAAAAATACTCCCTTCAAGTAGAAAAGAATTGCAACTCGACTTCAAAAAGTTGTCATGTTATGACGATATCATTCAATCTTCCGTAATTCGGTAATATTTTAAAAGAAAACACGAATTATCATGCTTTTAACCTCTTCAGTCCCAGAGTACCCAAATGGGTACATCAGTTTTGTCCCATTTTATTAATGATACTCAAATATAAATGAAATTTCGATATAAGAATAATATGTTTCGAATTCTAAGATTCGAGCTAATGAAAATAAAACAAAAATCTCGCTCAGAAGTCAAACGAGAGAAGAAATAATTCAGTAATAATTAAAAATACTGTAATAATCGCCAGTAGCGAAGAGGTTAAAGTCTGAGCTGGGTTTGGCGGGCGTAGATCGCAGGGAGCAAAGCCCCCTAGTACTTTATGATATTACACTAATTTCTATTAAATTTTTAGCTAAATTTATATTATTACACAAATTAAAATTTTATATGGTTGGTATGTTTTATTTAAGCATAAAACTAGTTGGATGTGCCAATCCCAAAACTTTCTTCTATCTCATACATACATTTTAATATTTAAAAAAATAGTTACTCATTTTAATGCTTTAATAATTTTAATTCAATACCATACCAACTTTAATTTTTCATCTTAAATTTCTGCTTCAATCAATTAATCGGAGTAAAAACGAATTTCCGTCTCCGCACGAGCCGATGGACAATAGAATGATAGGCAGATTTTTTTTCAAATTCAGGGAGGACCTACTTGCCTTACCAAAAAATAATCATATACAAAAAATTTAGTTCAGTTCTATAACTAACTTCATACATTTTTATGAGGTGCAATATTGAAAATGGCATAACATTCGCTATTGCAGCGCCCCCTTCCGGCGGATTTTTTTCAGATTCAGGGCGATCTAACTAGCCATAGCCATACACTTACACAAAAAATTTCGTTCAATTCGATGCATAACTTCATATACTTTTGGTCGGTACAATATTGAAAATGGCACAAAAATCGCGATTGCAGCGCCCTTTTCTGACGGATTTTTTTCAAATTCAGGGAGGACCAACTAGCCATAGTCATACACATACACAAAAATTTGGTTCAATTCGATGCATAAATTCATATACTTTTGGTAGGTATGATATTGAAAATGGTACAAAAATCGCGATTGCATAGCCCCCTTGAGGCGGAATATTTCAAAACTGAAGGAGGACCTGCTTGCCACAGCCAAAAACATTCACAAAAAATTTGATTCAATTCTATGTATAACTTCATACACTTTTTGATGGTAGAATGGCGACATATACACGGACAGACAAACATGTTTTTTGGAATCTCTGACCCCTAAAACGTGTAAATCCATCGAAAACCGGAAGTCGAAAAAAATTTCGATTACAATACTTTCTTCTATTGAAGATAGAAGAAAGTAAAAATTGTATATTTTTATGAAAATGACATCATCGATGAGGTCCACCCAAAAATTGTATTTAAAGTCAACCCGAGACTAGAACTGAAGTCAACAAAAAGTTTTTGTTCAACCGAAATCAGTACCGAGGCGAATAAATTAGTTGTCATCAAACCTTATTCATAAAGAAAGAAAATTAGTATGTATTTTATTAATTTCCTTAATAAAATAATCTGTAACTAGATTTGAAATATAAATTTATGTAGGCTCGCTCATTTATGACCAATTGTAGAGTTTTCTTCATCTGAAAGAGCATTTTAAACATTCTTTTGAGGAATTGTGTTAACCCCAAACCCGACCGGTTAGAATCAAAACCATACCCGAACCAAAATCGACAAAAAATTTCGTTGATCCAATATTAGTACCGAGCTGACTGAATTACTTGTCATCAAACCACGTACAAAAAGAAAGAAGACAATACATCTTTTAATGTATGGCTGAAAAAGTAGTCTATAACTAGCTCTCTAATATAAATTTTATCTTTTATGTATTACGAACATACATATTCTCATTTATATGCAAATGTATTAGTTTCTTTATCTGAAACAGTATTCTACAAATTCTTTTGAAGAATTGAGTTAATACCAAATCCGACCAGCAAGAATCAAAAGCCAACCCGAATCAAAATCGACAAAAAGTTTTCGTTGATCCAAAATTGGTACCGAGCCGACTAAAAAAATGGCCCCAAGTTAAAAATATTTTTAAATAAACTTTATTTCATAAGATTCCTAAAACAACTCACACTTTCATAGTTTTTATCAATCCAATTTTAAAAGTCTGATTAAATTTATTCCGAAAAAACACACTTGTTCAAAACATCATTCGTTTTATTTTTTCTTCGCGTTTTATATTTTTGAGTACTAATAAATTTATTTCTTTTTCCTTTTTTGATAAAATTATCGTCTGTATAATACATTCAAATTTTAACTACTTTCGATTATTAAATAAGTTAAATAATAATCTTTTTAGAACAATTATCGTTTGCGGGGGACATTGATTACGTTGCTTTATAATCGATGTCAGATGCTGTTTTCTGTTTACATGGAGAGATCTGGTCTGAAATTATTGAATGTTCTAGAAACTACTTTTTACTTTTAGCCAAGAGGTTCGAAAATGACGGTGGTAGTCGGTTTGGAGCAAGTCGCCGAAATGTTATGACATATGGCTGCTCTTTTGAATTCAACGTTTATAATTTTTATTTGGATTCATTTCACCAGGAAAATTAAGAGCATTTCTCTGATGATATGACTGCATAAATAAATTAATTTGAAGCTGTCAAGGTATCTCTTTTCTTTGATTAAGCCACGACTCCTGTGCTGTAGAATGGCAAAATAATCTTCTTTTAACAAAACGCAATTATGCTACGACGTTTTCACTGGCTACTTATCTCTTTATGTCACATACATATATATATATATATATATACTCATTTATATCCAAATATATAAGTTTTTCATCTGAAAAAGTATTCTAGACATTCTTTTGAATACTGAACTAATCCTGAACTTGACGCGAAATAATCTTAGTCTGACCCGACACGAAATCGACAAAAAATTTTCATTAAAACAATATTGGTACCGAGTTGTCCAAATTAATTGTCATCAAACCAAATACAATTATAGGAAATTGCACGTGAAGCGTGGAAAATGAGCTGCGTTCGTGCGATAACAAAGTTTTAAAAATATCACTCTCATATATCAATCTCATAAAATTGGAGCTAGTTAGGGGAGAGTGGGGATAAATGGGACAGGGGATGAATGGGACAACAGAAATTTATATATGTTCCCCAAACATAAATAATTTGATAATTTACCTGAGTGATGGCAGTACTGAGGTCATTCAACAGACATAGTTTAGAAGCAGTATCCATAACAGAAGATTAGCTATTGTACAAAGTGTATTGTTCAAGAACCAAAGTTACTTTTTCTATTTAATCTTTTTAGTATTTAATTGATAGTTAACCTTCTCAAAACCTTAAAATATTTTTTTCTGTTAAAATGATATAATCTCTTGTTATACTTATGATGCAAATGAACAATATTGATAGTGCTTACTAAGCGTAATCACTGTTTTATATAACAATGTGGCTATGGGGATGAATAGGACAGTGTTTATGGGGATGACTTCGTACTATAAAAAAGTTTTAAAAATATTCAGATCTTGGTGCAATAGTGTAAATTACTTCGGGTACAGTAGAGTATCCGAAATCTTATGTGTATCCCTGTAAATACTATCTGATTTCTGTTATACAGGAAGTAACTTGTTGTAAAAATCAGCAACGTATATCTATTTATAATAAAATGCGACTGGAGAAAAATGTAGGGACGAACCATTCTGATCTGGGAATCGACCGTAGCTAAACACCATGGGAACCATTGTATTATACAATTATTGAATACATTACCGGTGAAACTGGTTTTAAGACACGAATGTACCTCCCACAACGAAAATTCAGAAACGACGAGTACGTAGATAGCAAATGTACACACCATGTGGCTAAAATTATAACTTTGTGAAACATGTTAGATAATGAGGAACCTGTTTAAACTTTTACGGTAAATAAAATTCGCTTATAGTGATTTTTATGTATAACGAGAGCACAAATGACATGACTAGCAAAGAAAAGGAAATAGTTTGGTCTAATAATAAATTTCACTGCAAAAAACTTAGTTGTAATGAGGTACACTGGAATTATGATAAATCAAAATTTTGCAAGCTTGAAAAAAATCTTTTGTTAGGCACAATCTTTATATGAAATATTTATTTAATGTTTATTGTGCACTTTTAGTAGAATCGAAAGAAATTTCTAAAAAAATATCCTTTACAGATCTTCGACTCGAAAAAAAAAAAAAAAAAAAAAAAAAAAGAAGAAGAAGGAATGAGAACTGTTATTTTATATTATTATTAAATACAGTGCCTGTAAAACTCGTTTTATGGCAATAATACTATTCCCGCAAAAAAAAAAAAAAAAAAAAAAAAAAAAAAAAAAAAAAAAAAATAACGAGAATGTCGATATCATATGTACACTTTTTTAAAATCAAACTTGAAATGTGTCAAATAATGGCTATCATGCTTTTAGTCTGCACTCTATAGGTTAATTCGTTTATGACAAGTTAAGGATAAACAAAAACAGGGATTTAGAGCAAAAAGAGGGGGATTAAGTTGGCCAAATGCTAAAAATCACGGCAGAAAATTTGTTGCAGGATGCGAAACTAGAAGTATAACGAACAAAAATTTCACTAAATTAAAAAAAAAAAAAATAGTTAAATACATTTTCGATGTAAAATGTGGCAATTAATGCGTGTTTTGATACCATGAAACTTTTCGAAAAAAATATTATATACATATTTTCTACTCGAGAAAAAGGATTTGGAACTGCTAAATTACATTATATCACTTTTAAGTACAGTAAAAGTGAAATTGGTTTTACGCAATTACTCCCCTCGTAAAGAAGTTTCAGAAACAACGAGTAGTTAGATATAAAATGTACATTTTCTTGAAAATCAAACTTTGTGAAATATATTAGATAATGTAATGATGATCCTAGATTTAATTTTTATTCTATAGGCTAACCCCTTTATAGTGAGTTCAGATTTAAAGAGAAAACAGGTTTAACGAACAAAAAGAAACACATAAGTAGGCCTAATAATAGGATTGATTCATTGTAGAAAACTTAGTTGTAACGGGAGAAACTAGAATTACAACGAACAAAAATTTTTATAAGCGAAAAAAAAAAATTAATACATTAAATTACAACAACAATCACCGAAATGACTTTTTTTCAAAGTCTAAAATTTAAGTCTAAAATAAAAGTCTAAAAAGTCTTCAAAGTCTAAAATAAATAAATGCTATATATTACTTTTAAATAATCTTTTCGTAATTGTCGCACATTTCATAATTGGTGGGCTCGATTTTAATGAAATTTTCTGCGTGCGTTCCAGTAGATTCGAGAATGGTTTAGATTTACATTTCGTCCAAATTGATTCAGTACTTTTTTAGTAATTAGGCAAAAACTAATAGTTAGTGATTTTTTGCTAATTAAAAGTGTTGAATAAGTTCGATGACTAGAGTGCAGACGGAATGTCCGAGAGGTCTAAGGTGCCAGATTTAAGCTCAGCTTCTTGAAGAAAGAGATCGCGTGTTCGAACCTCACTCCTGACAAACGTGTATGCTTTACAATAATATTTCCTGTATTATAATTTTGATTAACCGACTTCAGACAGTCGTTAACTTTTAACTAAAAATAGAAAAATAACCTTTTCTATCAAAAATTGAACCGACTTAAAAAAATACTGAAGAGTGAAATATAATTTCCTTATATAATTGTAATAAGAAATTAAATTAAGAGCTTAGTGTTTATCGTGTGTATTACCATATTTACGTATATTTATTTGATTTTCTGGAGTCGGTGCCAAGAAGGAAAACGTCTGCGGTGACAAGACAACGTCTGTCGGGTCCGCTAGTTCTCTGTATAAAATATGTTAATTAATGCTTTCTACACTTTTAATAGAATCAGATGAAACTTCTCGAAAAAAATATGATTTGCTAATTTTCGATATGAGAAAAAGATTGCAAATCGCAATAATACTCCTTTAGCAAAGATACATCATCCGACGAGTACGTAGATAATACAGCCACACTTTCTGATTTTAAAAACAAAATTTTATGAAATACATTACATAATAAGGATCCTCATTTTAATTTTTACTCTAATAAGATATCTCGTTCATAGTGAGTTGAGATATTAAGAAAACCCAGACTTAACGAGTAAAGAGCAAGAAATAGTTTTGTCTAATGCTAAAAATTACTTAAAAAAATAATAATTTAATTCCAGTCTCTCTCGTTACTACCAAGCAGAATGTTTGCTTATAACGAGAGAGACTGGAACTACAACGAACAAAGTTTTTGCAAACTTAAAAGAAAAAATCTTTTTTTAAAGTACATTGTTTTTATGTCTCGAAAAAACTATGATTTACAAATTTTGGATTCGAGAAAAAATAGTTGCAAACCGCCATATCATTATATCAATTATATCATTAAGAGGAGCGAAGCGAATCCTCTACTAGGCTACACAAATTATCTTTTTTCATACACTTTACAAAAAAAAAAAAAAAAAAAAAAAAAAAAAAAAAAAAAAAAACTATTCAGTATTTTGACTTGAAATCAAAGATACAAATAAATTATTATATGTAGATTTGTACAATTTTACTTTTTAACAGAATAAACTTAAAAAATTATTACGTTAATTAATTTTACATGTTTTTCCATTATGGACGCATTTTTTTGCGAATAAAAAATGAAACACGTATAATTTCAGAAAAAAATATATCATGGATTTAGTAATTACAGATAGAATCATGATTAATTAAACAAATAAAATATATTTTAAACAAATACACAATTTATTCTTATGTGAAATCATTTACACAGACGATACTTAACGTGTTTCAAAAGAATTATATAATGTTTTTTTTTTTGGGGGGGGGGGTGGCAACAAAAGAATTGTAAAGAAATAAAACTAATTGTTAAGTCCGTTATATAAAGTGTTATTTGAATTTGAAATTTGAAAACTGAACCAAATGAAACACGTTTACTACTAAGTAGTAATTACTATTGGTATTTTTTTTTTTTTTTTTTTAATATGTTTGCCGTTTAAAAACAATTTATGGAATTTGGCTGAATTTGCATTTCTAAAATTAAAATGCGCCAAAATATAAAATAAGACTTTTGCTTAATAAAGATGCAAAACTAATACAAAAAATATTCTTACTTTCAAATATTTATCTTATAAAATAATGCTTCGCGAATCCTAACAAACCATGGTTTTTGGGAGTTATTAAATACACTGCCTGTGAAAGTGGTTTTACGGCAGTAATACTCCTCTAGCAAAGAAACTCCAGAAAGGACCAGTTCGTAGATTAACAGATCCACACTTTTTGATTTTGAAAATTAAATTTAAGGAAACATGTTAGAGAAAAAGGATCCACCTTTTAATATTTCCTCTGTAAGATAACTTGTTCATAGTGAGTTCACATATAACGAAAACCCAGGCTTAACGAGTAGAGAGAAGGAAATAAGTTGGTCTAATGCTAAAATTTACTGCAGAGTGCTTGGTTGTAACAAGAGAAACTGGAATTACAACAACAAAAATTTTGCAAACTTAAAAAAATCTTATGTTAAGTATATTGTTTATATAAAATGTGTTAATAAAAGCTTGTGCTATATTTTAAACAAAATCAGATGAAAAAATTATTATTTACGAATTTTCGATTCGAGAAAAAAGATTAGAGATCGCTATATTATAGTATTATTAAATACACAGCATGTGACATTGGTGTTATGGCAGTAATACTCCTCTAGCAAAGAAACTT
Source organism: Maratus speculifer (assembly GCA_964019185.1). Classification (NCBI taxonomy): domain Eukaryota; kingdom Metazoa; phylum Arthropoda; class Arachnida; order Araneae; family Salticidae; genus Maratus; species Maratus speculifer. Next base: position 160,422,703 of record OZ025302.1, on the reverse strand, counting down.
TGTAGTAAAGCCACAATTTCTGATATTAAAAATAAAATTACATGAAATACACTGGATAATAAGGATCCTCGGTTTAAGTTTTACTCTATAAGATAACCCGTTCATAGTGATTTGAGATATAACGAAAAACCAGACTTAACGAGAAAAGAAAAAGAAATAGTTTCATCTAATGTTAAATTAGTTAAAAAATTAATAATTTAATTCCAGTCTCTCTCGTTACGACCAAGCAGAATGTTTGCTTATAACGAAAGAGACTGGAATTACAACGAACAAAATTTTTCAAACTTAAAAGAAAATAAATCTTATGTTAAGTACATTACATTGTTTTTACGTCTAGAAAAAACTATGATTTACAAATTTTAAATTCGGTAAAAAAAAAAAAAAAAAAAAAAAAAAAAAAAATGCAAATTGCTGCGTTACATCGTTATTAAATACGAGGTGGAACCCGTTGAAATTCGACGAAAGAAAATCTTTAAGAAAGAACTATTTCATTGATTTATAATAAATCTGCAAAATTAGTTACAGTAAAAAATCACTCTAAATCTCAAACAAATATTACTTTAAGCTAAAATTAAAACTATAAAACTCAATTATCCAAATTATTAAACGAAATAAAACGGAAATCCAACGGATTTTATAACAGACGATATTTTAAAAATAATATACGCATTTTAATTTCTTTCTATCTTTTCTTTTTTTTCCAATTTTAAGAGAAAATGAAGTGATTTTGTTGTCAAAATTACAAAATTGGTACTAAAAATTATAAAAAAAATTAATATCTCAAAAATAAATTGAGATACAGCTTTGAAACGAATTGCATTTAAAAGTATATTTTTTCTCTTTACGGAGGTCTATAAATTTAAAATGTATCATGTTTAGAAGTGTAAAATTTGCAGTACCGAAAATTGCAAAACCGAAATTGCATGGAAAAGTGTTGCGCATTTTAATTTCTATTTTTCTTTTCAATTAAAAAAAAAATGAAGTGATTCTGTTGCCACAATTAGAAAATTGATACTAAAAACTATAAAAAAAATTAATATCTCAAAAAATATTGAGGTATAGTTTTCTAACAATTTGCATTTAAAAGTAAATTTTTTTCTCTATACGACGGTGTAAAAATTACTAATGTGTGATGTTTAGAAGTGTAAAATTTGCAGTACCGAAAATTGCAAAACCGAAATTGCATGGAAAAGTGTTGCGCATTTTAATTTCTATTTTTCTTTTCAATTAAAAAAAAAATGAAGTGATTCTGTTGCCACAATTAGAAAATTGATACTAAAAACTATAAAAAAAATTAATATCTCAAAAAATATTGAGGTATAGTTTTCTAACAATTTGCATTTAAAAGTAAATTTTTTTCTCTATACGACGGTGTAAAAATTACTAATGTGTGATGTTTAGAAGTGTAAAATTTGCAGTACCGAAAATTGCAAAACCGAAATTGCATGGAAAAGTGTTGCGCATTTTAATTTCTATTTTTCTTTTCAATTAAAAAAAAAATGAAGTGATTCTGTTGCCACAATTAGAAAATTGATACTAAAAACTATAAAAAAAATTAATATCTCAAAAAATATTGAGGTATAGTTTTCTAACAATTTGCATTTAAAAGTAAATTTTTTTCTCTATACGACGGTGTAAAAATTACTAATGTGTGATGTTTAGAAGTGTAAAATTTGCAGTACCGAAAATTGCAAAACCGAAATTGCATGGAAAAGTGTTGCGCATTTTAATTTCTATTTTTCTTTTCAATTAAAAAAAAATGAAGTGATTCTGTTGCCACAATTAGAAAATTGATACTAAAAACTATAAAAAAAATTAATATCTCAAAAAATATTGAGGTATAGTTTTCTAACAATTTGCATTTAAAAGTAAATTTTTTTCTCTATACGACGGTGTAAAAATTACTAATGTGTGATGTTTAGAAGTGTAAAATTTGCAGTACCGAAAATTGCAAAACCGAAATTGCATGGAAAAGTGTTGCGCATTTTAATTTCTATTTTTCTTTTCAATTAAAAAAAAATGAAGTGATTCTGTTGCCACAATTAGAAAATTGATACTAAAAACTATAAAAAAAATTAATATCTCAAAAAATATTGAGGTATAGTTTTCTAACAATTTGCATTTAAAAGTAAATTTTTTTCTCTATACGACGGTGTAAAAATTACTAATGTGTGATGTTTAGAAGTGTAAAATTTGCAGTACCGAAAATTGCAAAACCGAAATTGCATGGAAAAGTGTTGCGCATTTTAATTTCTATTTTTCTTTTCAATTAAAAAAAAAATGAAGTGATTCTGTTGCCACAATTAGAAAATTGATACTAAAAACTATAAAAAAAATTAATATCTCAAAAAATATTGAGGTATAGTTTTCTAACAATTTGCATTTAAAAGTAAATTTTTTTCTCTATACGACGGTGTAAAAATTACTAATGTATGATGTTTAGAAGTGTAAAATTTGCAGTACCGAAAATTGCAAAACCGAAATTGCATGGAAAAGTGTTGCGCATTTTAATTTCTATTTTTCTTTTCAATTAAAAAAAAATGAAGTGATTCTGTTGCCACAATTAGAAAATTGATACTAAAAACTATAAAAAAAATTAATATCTCAAAAAATATTGAGGTATAGTTTTCTAACAATTTGCATTTAAAAGTAAATTTTTTTCTCTATACGACGGTGTAAAAATTACTAATGTGTGATGTTTAGAAGTGTAAAATTTGCAGTACCGAAAATTGCAAAACCGAAATTGCATGGAAAAGTGTTGCGCATTTTAATTTCTATTTTTCTTTTCAATTAAAAAAAAAATGAAGTGATTCTGTTGCCACAATTAGAAAATTGATACTAAAAACTATAAAAAAAATTAATATCTCAAAAAATATTGAGGTATAGTTTTCTAACAATTTGCATTTAAAAGTAAATTTTTTTCTCTATACGACGGTGTAAAAATTACTAATGTGTGATGTTTAGAAGTGTAAAATTTGCAGTACCGAAAATTGCAAAACCGAAATTGCATGGAAAAGTGTTGCGCATTTTAATTTCTATTTTTCTTTTCAATTAAAAAAAAATGAAGTGATTCTGTTGCCACAATTAGAAAATTGATACTAAAAACTATAAAAAAAATTAATATCTCAAAAAATATTGAGGTATAGTTTTCTAACAATTTGCATTTAAAAGTAAATTTTTTTCTCTATACGACGGTGTAAAAATTACTAATGTGTGATGTTTAGAAGTGTAAAATTTGCAGTACCGAAAATTGCAAAACCGAAATTGCATGGAAAAGTGTTGCGCATTTTAATTTCTATTTTTCTTTTCAATTAAAAAAAAAATGAAGTGATTCTGTTGCCACAATTAGAAAATTGATACTAAAAACTATAAAAAAAATTAATATCTCAAAAAATATTGAGGTATAGTTTTCTAACAATTTGCATTTAAAAGTAAATTTTTTTCTCTATACGACGGTGTAAAAATTACTAATGTATGATGTTTAGAAGTGTAAAATTTGCAGTACCGAAAATTGCAAAACCGAAATTGCATGGAAAAGTGTTGCGCATTTTAATTTCTATTTTTCTTTTCAATTAAAAAAAAAATGAAGTGATTCTGTTGCCACAATTAGAAAATTGATACTAAAAACTATAAAAAAAATTAATATCTCAAAAAATATTGAGGTATAGTTTTCTAACAATTTGCATTTAAAAGTAAATTTTTTTCTCTATACGACGGTGTAAAAATTACTAATGTGTGATGTTTAGAAGTGTAAAATTTGCAGTACCGAAAATTGCAAAACCGAAATTGCATGGAAAAGTGTTGCGCATTTTAATTTCTATTTTTCTTTTCAATTAAAAAAAAATGAAGTGATTCTGTTGCCACAATTAGAAAATTGATACTAAAAACTATAAAAAAAATTAATATCTCAAAAAATATTGAGGTATAGTTTTCTAACAATTTGCATTTAAAAGTAAATTTTTTTCTCTATACGACGGTGTAAAAATTACTAATGTGTGATGTTTAGAAGTGTAAAATTTGCAGTACCGAAAATTGCAAAACCGAAATTGCATGGAAAAGTGTTGCGCATTTTAATTTCTATTTTTCTTTTCAATTAAAAAAAAAATGAAGTGATTCTGTTGCCACAATTAGAAAATTGATACTAAAAACTATAAAAAAAATTAATATCTCAAAAAATATTGAGGTATAGTTTTCTAACAATTTGCATTTAAAAGTAAATTTTTTTCTCTATACGACGGTGTAAAAATTACTAATGTATGATGTTTAGAAGTGTAAAATTTGCAGTACCGAAAATTGCAAAACCGAAATTGCATGGAAAAGTGTTGCGCATTTTAATTTCTATTTTTCTTTTCAATTAAAAAAAAAATGAAGTGATTCTGTTGCCACAATTAGAAAATTGATACTAAAAACTATAAAAAAAAATTAATATCTCAAAAAATATTGAGGTATAGTTTTCTAACAATTTGCATTTAAAAGTAAATTTTTTTCTCTATACGACGGTGTAAAAATTACTAATGTGTGATGTTTAGAAGTGTAAAATTTGCAGTACCGAAAATTGCAAAACCGAAATTGCATGGAAAAGTGTTGCGCATTTTAATTTCTATTTTTCTTTTCAATTAAAAAAAAAATGAAGTGATTCTGTTGCCACAATTAGAAAATTGATACTAAAAACTATAAAAAAAATTAATATCTCAAAAAATATTGAGGTATAGTTTTCTAACAATTTGCATTTAAAAGTAAATTTTTTTCTCTATACGACGGTGTAAAAATTACTAATGTGTGATGTTTAGAAGTGTAAAATTTGCAGTACCGAAAATTGCAAAACCGAAATTGCATGGAAAAGTGTTGCGCATTTTAATTTCTATTTTTCTTTTCAATTAAAAAAAAAATGAAGTGATTCTGTTGCCACAATTAGAAAATTGATACTAAAAACTATAAAAAAAATTAATATCTCAAAAAATATTGAGGTATAGTTTTCTAACAATTTGCATTTAAAAGTAAATTTTTTTCTCTATACGACGGTGTAAAAATTACTAATGTGTGATGTTTAGAAGTGTAAAATTTGCAGTACCGAAAATTGCAAAACCGAAATTGCATGGAAAAGTGTTGCGCATTTTAATTTCTATTTTTCTTTTCAATTAAAAAAAAAATGAAGTGATTCTGTTGCCACAATTAGAAAATTGATACTAAAAACTATAAAAAAAATTAATATCTCAAAAAATATTGAGGTATAGTTTTCTAACAATTTGCATTTAAAAGTAAATTTTTTTCTCTATACGACGGTGTAAAAATTACTAATGTGTGATGTTTAGAAGTGTAAAATTTGCAGTACCGAAAATTGCAAAACCGAAATTGCATGGAAAAGTGTTGCGCATTTTAATTTCTATTTTTCTTTTCAATTAAAAAAAAAAAATGAAGTGATTCTGTTGCCACAATTAGAAAATTGATACTAAAAACTATAAAAAAAATTAATATCTCAAAAAATATTGAGGTATAGTTTTCTAACAATTTGCATTTAAAAGTAAATTTTTTTCTCTATACGACGGTGTAAAAATTACTAATGTGTGATGTTTAGAAGTGTAAAATTTGCAGTACCGAAAATTGCAAAACCGAAATTGCATGGAAAAGTGTTGCGCATTTTAATTTCTATTTTTCTTTTCAATTAAAAAAAAATGAAGTGATTCTGTTGCCACAATTAGAAAATTGATACTAAAAACTATAAAAAAAATTAATATCTCAAAAAATATTGAGGTATAGTTTTCTAACAATTTGCATTTAAAAGTAAATTTTTTTCTCTATACGACGGTGTAAAAATTACTAATGTGTGATGTTTAGAAGTGTAAAATTTGCAGTACCGAAAATTGCAAAACCGAAATTGCATGGAAAAGTGTTGCGCATTTTAATTTCTATTTTTCTTTTCAATTAAAAAAAAAATGAAGTGATTCTGTTGCCACAATTAGAAAATTGATACTAAAAACTATAAAAAAAATTAATATCTCAAAAAATATTGAGGTATAGTTTTCTAACAATTTGCATTTAAAAGTAAATTTTTTTCTCTATACGACGGTGTAAAAATTACTAATGTGTGATGTTTAGAAGTGTAAAATTTGCAGTACCGGAAATTGCAAAACCGAAATTGCATGGGAAAGTGTTGCCATTCGCAAAATGACTTGTGCGTTACGCACAAATACGTTTGGCCTTTAAAATATACACATTGCCTGTGAAACTGGTTTAATACGGCAATAATACTTTTCTTTACGACATTAATCTTTTAAGAAATGGTCTTTTCGTAGGTAACAGATCCACACTTTTTGATTTTGAAAATCTAAATTTAAAGGAACATATCAGAGAACAAGGATCCTCGTTTTAATTTTTGCTCTGTATTATATTTCGTTCATAGTGAGTTCACATATAAACGAAAACCCAGGCTTAACTGTTTAAACACGAATGTTCCCAAATAGGAACATTGCATTATTTGTAATACATAACACATATTTTCCAATATAATAACGATGTCCTTATTTTTTCTATAAAATATAAGGTTTAATTGAATTTTCGAATAAAAAATATCTATGTTTAAGCATTTATCACAGGTATAACGAAAATGTAAATTCATTAATTTCATAAAAAATATATTATTTGCATTTATCGTTTTCTCTATATTACTTACATTTAACCACTAGGAATCTAAGTTTTTTGGAATTCGAGAAAATACTCAAAAAAAAAAAAAAAAAAAAAATACACAATAGCATATAGCGGAAAATAATTTGTTATATTTGCATACGTTGTCAATCAATAATCATGTTCCAAAATGCGAACACTGAAATGAAAACAGCCAAAAAAACTGCAGTAATATTTTCTTTTTGTTATTTTCTAATTATGTATGCATAAATTGAAACATTTGAAGCTGTAATATAGGAAAAACAAAATTATAATTACATTGCGATATTAATTCGGCGTGTAAACTGTTAATGAGTAGGGAGAAGAAAATAAATTGGTCCAATGCTAAAATTTAGGTTGTAATGAGAGAAACTCGAATTACAACGAACAATATTTTGCAAAGAAAAAAAAAAAATAAATAAAAACTTATATTAAATACATTGTTTATGTAAAACGTGTTAATTAAAGATTATATTACACTTTTAACAGAATCAGATGAAACTTCATGAGAAAGTTATGACTTACGAATTTTCGAATCGTGAAAAAGGTAAAAAAAATCGAAAATCACTACAGTATATCATTATTAAATACACTGCCTGTGAAATTGGTTTTACGGCTGCAATACTCCTCTAGCAAAGAAACTTCATCCGACGAGTACATAAATAGTAGATCCTCACTTTCTGATTTTGAAAATAAAATTTTATGAAATACATTAGATAATAAGGATCCTCGTTTTAATTTTATCTCTATAAGATAACCCGTTCCTAGTGAGTTGAGGTATTACGAAAACCCAGACTTAACGAGTAAAGAGAAAGAAATAGTTTTGTCTAATTCTAAAAATTACTTAAAAAATTATTAATTTAATTCCAGTCTCTCTCGTTACAACCAAGCAGAATGTTTGCTTATAACGAGAGAGACTGGAATTACAAGGAACAAAGTTTTTGCAAACTTAAAAGAAAAAAAATCTTATGTTAAGTACATTGTTTTTACATCTCGAAAAAACTATGATTTATGAATTTCGGATTCGAGAAAAAAAAATTGCAAATCGCTGCGTTATATCATCATTAAGGGGACAGTGGACCTTTATTTGAGCAAAATCGCCGCAAAAAAAAGGTCTATTTCTGTGGTATAATAGTATCCAAAACAGTTTTTTCATATTAAAATATCATTTATGAAGGTTTTAAGAAGTAAATAATAAAGGTAAGGGTATTTATATACTTTAAATCTGTTTTTCTCAAAACTAATTTTTCAGCGTTTTTAGATTTTTTAAATGCTTCTTGTGACGTAATTTTTTATCAATTTTTATGAAATTGATAAGGAAGTATCGTGATATGTTTAGAAAGAAATTACATATAAGCTTTTTAAAATGCGTCCTCATTAAGATAGTCAATTTTATTTTTACTTATTAAAAGGCAAAATTTTGATGGGAGTCGATATGGAATTAAAAAAAAAAAAAAAAAAAAAAAAAAAAAAAAAAAAACTATAAAATATTAACTATTCAAGAGTTAAAAAAAATCTTATACAAATTTGTTTATAATAGAGTTTTAAGTGATAAGAATGCAAAAGCAAGAAAATATCTCAAAAATTAAAACACGAGGAGCATTTTAAAATTTCGTTTAAAAATTTAAATTTTTTGTAAAAATTTAAACATTTTAATATGATTACACATTTTTTAAAGGTATTCAATATGCATTTGGAGAAATGTATATATGCACAAAATTTCATAGTGCTATGATAAAAATTAAAAGGTAAATAAATAAAAATAAAAATAAAAAATAACGTCTAATGTTTTCTTAAATACATTGCCTGTGAAACTAGTTTTACGGCAATAATACTCCTCTAGCAAAGAAACTTCAGAAGGGACCAGTTCGTAGAAAAACAGAACCACATTTTCTGATTATGAAAATCAAATTTAAGGAAACATATTAGAATACAAGGATCCTCGTTTTAATTTTTTACCCTCTAAGATAAATATTTCATAATGAGTTCAGATATAACGAAAACCCAGGCTTAACGGGAAAAGAGAAGGAAATAAGTTGGTGTAATGCTAAAATTTACTGCAAAATTATTGGTTGTAATAAGACAAACTCGAATTACAACGAAACAAAGAACAAAAATTTTAAAATAAGAAAAAAAAAAAAACCTTATGTTAAGTACATTGTTTATATAAAATGCGTTAATTAAAGATTATACTACACTTTTAAAGAATCAGATGAAACTTCATGAGAAAATTATCACTTACGAAATTTCGAATCGTGAAAAAGTAAAAAAAAGAAAAAAAAAAAAAAAAAAAAAAGGAAATTGCTACAATATACCATTATTAACCCTTTCGGATCCCAATTTTTTTTTCCATTTTTAGAAAAAATTACTTTTACGTTAATAACATTAACACTAACTTTCCAAATAGATTATATAGTGTTTAAGGAATATTTTATTGTTTCAAACATAACAAATGTTGTTGTTTTGCGTGCTATTTAATTGATATTCATATGACAATAGGCTAAGGAAGAATTATTGGAGATGTTTGGAAAATATTAGATTACAATAATATTTAACTTATATTACAACTTTCTAATACTTTTTGCGCTTCATAATACATGATTCTTTCAGGAAAGTGACTTTTATTTTAAATTTGAAGAGTGAAATATTTGTTTAAAATAAAAGAATCGTAAACAGCGCAAAGAGAATTAAGCAAATAATAATAATTATTATTATTACGAAGTGTCTAAACATAATGAAATCATAAGATAAATGCTTAAACATATACTAACATTACTACATGTAAACAGTATCAAAAGTATTTGTTAAAACAAAATAATACTCCACTAAAAGACATGTACTACTTATAGTACACCAGACCCGAAAGGGTTAAATACACTGCCTGTGAAACTGGTTTTACGGCAATAATACTCTCTAGCAAAGAAACTTCAGAAAGGACAAATACGTAGATGATAGGTCCACACTTTCTGATTTTGAGAATAAAATTTTATGAAATATATCAGATAATAACGATTCTCCTTTTAATTTTTTCTCTGAAAGGTAACTCGTTCATAGTCTCTTCAGATATAACAAGAACCCAGATTTAACGTGTTAAGTAAAGGAATTAGGTTTGTCTAATAACGAGATAAACTGGAATTATAACGGGGAAGAATTTTGAAAAATCCGCACCCCCCCCCCCCCCCCCAAAAAAAAAAAAAAGTTACTTTCTCTATACAAATTGTGTTAATTGATGCTTGTTTTGCACTTTTAATAGAACTGGATGAAACTTCTTGAAAAAATGATGATTTACGAATTTTTCACTCATAGGAAATAAGGTTTTGAATAACTGCATTATATTACTATTAAATTCACTGCCTTTTAAACTGGTTTTTCGTGATTAATACTCTTCTTGACAAGAAATTTCAACAGTGGGTAAGTGTGATCGGAGATCGCACAGAGGGTTTCGTTTAATATCTCCTTCAATACACATTTTTTCATTAAATTAACAAATGAATAACGGTTTTTTTGGGGAAAAAATGTACTTTTAAATGCATTTTGTTTAAAAGCTGTATCTTAATTTACTTTTGAGATAATATTTTTGAGATATTAATTTGTAGTTTGTAATACCATTTTTTTAATTGTGGAATAGAAGTACTCCATCTCTTTTAAAAATAAAGGGTAAAAAAATGAAATAATTTTTATATCTATTTAAACTTGCGTGGCAACAATTAGAAGAGAAAAATGAACAACAAAATGAACTGATGATTTATAAAATAATATTTTAATTAAAATAACAGTCTTTTTCAAAATTTTATGATATGTTGTGTGACAAGAAGTATTCAGTTGTAAGTACACAAAATTTGAACTCTCTGGCATATATAGTTTTTGTGTACGGATCTTGTGGTAGACAGACAGACAGAAGGGAATAGGGTTTCGTCAGATGAACGAAACCCTAAAAATGACGAGTCGTTGTTTTAGATGTACACTTTCCGATTTATAAAATCAAATTTTGCGAAAAATATTACATAATGTAATGAGCTTCCTAGTTTTGTTTATTTTTTTCTGTATGCTCACTCGTTCAATATGATTTCGAATATAATGAGAATGAGATCCCGGATTTAAAGAGCAAAAAGAAGGATATATTCTAATTCCTGCAGAATTATCAATTGTTTGATTTATTGCAGAAAACTTGGTTGTAACTAGAGATAAGGAATTGTAATAAGAAAAAAAATGTTGCCAAGTTATTATTATCATTATTTTAGAAGTACATTCTCTTAATAAAATGTGTTAATCAATGTGTTTTCAACACTTTTAATAGAATCGACTCTGCATCTCAAAAAAATTATAATTTATGCCCCCCCCCTTTTTTTAAACATTTTTCAACATACTTGAAAAGTTTTTGTCAATTAGTTTTGTGCGTTTGTATTCTTTTTGTTTGTCCGTGCTCTGACTTAAGGAAATAGATTGAGATTGATAAGTCCTTTGTATTTGTTATACTCATGTACTCAAGTACACTCAGTCGCTTTTTATTTGTTAATAAGGCTCAATAAAGAATGTTCGTAATTGAAAATGGGGAGAGTTAGTGTAGCTTGTTTAATTCGTTTATTGGGAAACATATAAGAATTCCATTACATAATGGTCTATGCAAAAAAAGTGTTCTGTGAAATAGCTTATTTGGATATCTCATTACCTTCCACGAAAAATGTAATTTCTTAATATTTTGTTTACACGTTGACTATCACAGTGACTAATTCTGAACTTTCTGTATAAGTCAGTTAAACCATTAATTTATTTAATAATATAATAATATTTAATAATATTTAATATTCAATAATATTTAATAATATTTAATATTTAATAATATAATACTGCAATGAACAAAAGTTAATTACATTTTAAATACATTTTCACTAATTACTTTACACAATATAATATTTTTAGCTTTATGTCATATTTTACACTCTCGGCCACCAGTGACTGCCGCAGCCTGAACGAAAAATTCCGTGTCCGTCACCGGGACTGACGTGGCATTCAAGTGTTAATGTTGAAAAATATTTCATAATGCATGCCTATCAGTGGTCTGATCTCGAAACTTGTAGGCAGAAGGTGCTGGGTTCGAACCCAATCGCGGTTGTCGGACTAATCGTTCGGAGTTTTGCGTGATTTTCTTTGAATCTTGGATTTCCTTGCGTAAATACGGGTTAGACTCCCTTAGAATGACCTCCACAGAGGCACTGTAAAAACTGTTAATTTTTTGCTTTGATGCTTAAGTATGAATCAGAAAGTTTTTCGTTTGTTGAGTAGAGGATTTGAAAACTGATTTAATTACGCCTAGATTTAAGCAATAAAAAGTAGTAAATAGCTCCTTTTTTTTTTTTTTTTTTTTTTTTTGAGAGGGGGCGGAGGCAATAAAAAACTTATTACGGCAAAATTTATTACTTTCTTACAACTATTTTTTAAAAGAAATTTTTACCTTGTTTAATGACTGAACGATATGTCAATAACTCATACAAAAATTTCTTAAAAAAAAAAAAAAAAAAAAAAAAAAAAAATAGTGGCGAAAAAATAATAAATTTGACAGACAAGCATTTAGTCTCCCACGAAAATCCATTCATGAGCCGCCACTGGCTCTAAACAAATATTTTTAAAAAAAAAAAAGAAAAGAAAGGAAAGGAAAAGAAAAGAAAAAAAGGAGTTGGAGTTCCCCCCCCCCCCCCAGACTTTAACACAATGTACTTTTTAATTTATCAAACGAAGATGAGCTGATTTTTACTCCAATTTCATATAATTTCTCTCAGAATAATCTGAGCGAAGACGAAATGAAAAACATATAAGAAACCAAAACCATCGCGATATAAAGAGAAACGGTACCTTAGAAACCCGCCCCCGCCCTATTCGTTGAGCTTGTGACGTCACTAGGGGATGTTTTTTCCAGGGGGATGCACAGCCGTTTCCCCCAAGTTACCAAACTGAGCATGGGCGAGCCGCATCGCTCCTGAAAATTATCCCGTTCTCCATGTTTCGCCAAACTCATCCCGACTGCTTGATATTTATCACGGGTATCTTCTGCAATATGGTAAGTTAATATCCGGTTTATTTCAATTTAATGGAAGCTTTTCAGTTATTTATGATTGAAAGTAGAAGGAATATTTTGATAAATTACCAATGAATTGACATTATTATAAATATATCATTTCTCCGGAGAAAAGTAATTTGGCATCATTTTCTCTGCCAAGAGAGGATAATCAGCCAAATAATTCCACCTCACCAGGAGATCCAGCTTCCTTTATGTCAAAAACTTGTGATTTATGAGGATTTTTCTAAAGATAAAATTAAACAGAATCTTTTCATTATTTCAAGAACAGTTTTTCTTGCATAAAACGGATCTTTTGGAAGAGTAATTAATAAAAATATAATCATAAATAAATGGTTAAATAAACTGGTATGATCTTCTGTTAGGATGTTAGGATATTTAAAAATACAGAAGATCTCGGTTTATGGGATCCATTCAAATACAAAACACGGAATAAATGGAGGTTCGTGAAGACTTTAGGAGGAGAAGGGGTAGCGGTGTATGGTTTGCAACTGTGTTGGTTAACCGAATTTTACCCAAACATAGATCCGATTGGATTTTAATTAATTCGTTTATTTATTTATTTAATTTGTGTGGGGTTAGGAGGTGCGAAGTTTATACAGTTACCTTTATTATATTATTATTGTTAATTCTGCTGGTCACTCATTTTCTCCATTTTCCTCTGTAATGTTAAGCCTATGGGCGCTTAATGCATTTTTGTATTCAAAATATCTCCTCGTAAAATTAATATTTTTAGCTTCTTTTTTTAGGGTTCTCTTCTTAAAGGAGACCCGTACCCTATTTTCGGCCAAAAATCATCAAAGGTTCAATCCCCCCCCCCCCCAGAAAACGATAAAATACATATTTGCGAATATCCATGCAAAATTTCAGAACTCGGGGACATTTGTAACAGGTAGAAAATGAGCTTTTTAAATTGTACTCACTATAGAGTTTAAAGGACTTGCGGCCATTTAAAACGTGTTTTCCTGAAAATGACTTTTTTCATATTTTGCCTAAGTTCAAAGTACTAAGGCTCAGTGGTAAAATGATTTAGAAACAAAGTGTTTATGTTTTTAGAATCTTAAAAAAATTTGCAACAAAAGTAAGGAGAGATATTTTTTTAAAAACTATTTCTGAAAATTTTACATAAATTGGTAAACATGAAAATTATAACGAATTTAAGGAAATTTACCATGCACACACACACACACACACACACACATATATATATATATATATATATATATATATATATATATATATATATATATATATATATATATATATATTAGCTGATTAAAATAGAAAAATAAAAATATCTCTCATTAGTTCTTTTCTATATACTATAACACTATTTAAGAAATTTTAGTAATACCAAAATATTGAAAATTGAATGAGGAGTAGTAATTTTAAAAAGTGTATTTTTCGACAAAAAAAAAAAAAAAAAAAAAAAAAAAGTCATAAAAATCCCCATAAAAAATATACTTTTTAATAAAAAGTGAATTTTTTTGCTAATTATTCCTTACAAGAAGATTCTTAAATAGTACACCAAAATTCATTACTTTAAAATCAATAATAAAAATTTTGGGTTTTTTCTTACGAGTCTCCCTTAAAGGATGTCTCTTTTTTCTCTTAGTTCCCAAAATATTTCTAAAATCTTTGCTTAATTTATTGTTTTGTGTTTTCAAAATTGACAAAGTGAGAGTAAAATCTTAACACTTCATATAAAATTAAGTGTAGCTTTTACAGATACGAGATGGAACCCTTCGAAATTTGACGAAAGAAAATCTTCAAGAAAAATCTGTTTCATTGATTTATAATAAATCTACAAAATTAGTTACAGTAAAAAATACATCATATATTGTTCAGTCTAACTCTCAAACAAATATTATTTTAAGCTAAAACTAACAAAATACTATAAAACTTAATTATCCAGATTATTAAACGAAATAAAACCGAAATTCAACGGATTTTATAACTGATAATATTTTTGAAATAGTATAAGCATTTTTATTTCCCTCTCTCTCCTTTTTTTTTCCCCCTTTAAATTTTAAGAGAAAATGGAGTGATTCTGCTGCCACAATTACAAAATTAGTACTAAAAACGATAGAAAAAAATCATCTCAAAAATAAAATGAGATACAGCTTTGAAACAAATTGCATTTAAAAGTATATTTTTTTCTCTATACGACGGTGTAAAAAAATGAGATGTACGATGTTTAGAAGTGTAAAATTTGCAATACCGAAAATTTCAATACCGAAATTGCATGGAAAAGTATTGCACATTTTGATTTAATTTTTTTTTTTAATTTTAAGAAAAAATGGAGTGATTCTGTTGCCACAATTACAAAATTGGTATTAAAAACTACAAAAAAATTAATATCTTAAAAATAAATTGAGATACAGCTTTCAAACAAATTGCATTTAAAAGTACATTTTTTTTTCTCTATACGATGGTGTAAAAGTTAAAATATGCGACGGTTAGAAATGTAATATTTACTGTAGCGAAAATTATAAAACCGAAATAGCAGGGGAAAGTGTTGCCATTCGCAAGATGACGTATGCGTTACGCACAGATACGTTTGGCCAAAGCTCGATCAAGCTGAAGTTGGGCCCAGGGCCTGTTAAAAAATTGGGCCCCTCTACCCACCCATTTTCGGTGACACTTTCAGAAAAAAAGGTTTATTTGATGTGTTGACAAAGTCGTTTGGCTGAAAAGTGCCTGGCTTCTAAAAATTTTATTGAATCATTCAGAAAATTAAAATTTTAAATTTCATGTTTTATAAAATAATATTTTTGAAAAGTATTTGATTAAGGAGAGAAAAATCAGCCACATAATTTGTGGGCCCCTGAAATTGATGGGCCCAGGGCCAAGGCCCCGGAGGCCCGTGCATTAATCAGGCCCTGCGTTTGGCCTTTATAATATAGATTTTAAAAACTAAGAAAAAAAATAGACATGCTTAAAGAAGAGAACACTGAAAAAAGAAGTTAAAAATATTAATTCCCTGAGGCGATATTTTAAATATAAGAATGCATCAAACGTCCATAGACTTGACATTACGGAGGGGAATTTGGAAAATGAGTGACCAGTAGCCTTAAGGCCCACACTAGGCACAGAAAAAGACCCGGATGATAATGTAAAGTCTATGGGAGCGTTCTTTTCAAATATCTCGCTCAAATTTTAATATTTTTACATGATTCTTTTTGCACAAGATAGCTGAGGACGATCCACAACCGGCCTAGTTTTTACTTTTTCGATTTTGCCTACATGTTTTTTATATTACGATAATTTCAATTTCAGAACCGGTTTCGTATGTTAAAGTAATTTAAAAAAAAATCTAAAACAAAAACTCAGGTATCCTATGCAAAAGAAATCATGTAAAAATATTAAAATTTGAGCGAGATATTTGAAAAGAACGCTCCCATAGACTTTATATTATCATCCGGGTCTTTTTCTGGGCCTAGTGTTGTACTTTAAAGTACCTCACTAGGTTTGAGAACTTAAAAAGATAAAGTAAAAGTAAAAGTGTTTTAATGTTTCATTATTATGATGTTATGATATTACGATGCTATTTGATTTTTTTAATACGCTACTTTATCTAAAAAAGAAAATTTAATTTACTAAGCTCTTATTATGATGCGATTATTTTCATTTCTTTTTAATTTTTAAGGAAAAATAATACGATATTTAAAATTTACAAAAATGTCCTCTTTTTAAAATATATAACTATACAATTTGAGTTAAAAAAATATAAAACAAACCATAAACTAAAACGCTCTTGAAAAAGTGAAACTATAATTAAAGTCATTAATTAATTATCATGATGCAATTTCCTTTCAGCTTCTTTTTTATTTAAGAAAAAGTTGTTGTGTCATACTGAACATGTACCAGAAATGTCCTTACAAAAGTAATTGCCAACAATCATAACTATACCATTTGAGTTACTGAAAATGTAAGGAAATAGAAACTAAGTCATAAAGTAAAACTTGTGGAGAAATTAGAAAGATAATTTGTTTAATAGTTATCGTGATGCAATTTCTTTTTAATTTTTTTTAAAATTTAACTCTTTAAGAAAAAGAAATTTTTTAATTTAACTCTCTAAATCACAACTCTATAAGAAATTGCTATGAAGAAAATTATTATTATTTTTTTGTCTTATTTATGCTGTTGTGATTAGGTTCTGATGTATATACTGGAGCTGATTAGGTTTAGGTGCATATCGTTCAACAGGTGGCTCTGCTATGCTGCATTTATTCACAATTTCCACAATAGCTATATCTCAAGATCTACAGCACGGATTTTCATAAAACTTTAGATACAGTTAGTACTTGATATAGTTTGGTGCTTATAAATTTTTGGCGCGAATCGTGCAAAATATGGAGCTGCTTATGCTGCATTATTCTGGATTATTGTAATAGCTCTATCTCAAGAAATAATGTACAAATTATCATCACATTTCAGAATCAGTTAGTCTCTAATATAGATTAGCGTTTTTTAGTTTTGGGTGTAAATCGCCTTACATATGGCGCTGCTATAATAACTAATGCATGGATTTATACCAAATTTCAGATTCAGTTAGTACCTGATAAAAAATGATCCTGACTTGTTTTTATTGTACACCACATAACAGGTGACGCTGTAATGTAATTTGTTTTAAGATTTTCGCAATAACCCTATCGCAGAAGCTAATGTACTAATATTCATCAAACTTCAGATTCATAAGAAGTTGACATATGCTGTTGCTGCTGATTAGATTTTGGAGTGAATCATCTAACTGGTGGCGCTGTTATACCGCATTTTCAGGAAGTATTAACATTTTGAGAAATTTTGAGATTGCCACAATTGACTATTTTAAACTTAAACAAGTTGGAAATTGCACGTGAAGCGTAGCAAGAGGTGCGTTCGTACGATAATGAAGTTTTAAAAATATCACTTTCATATATCAATATCATAAAATTGTAAATAGTTAATTACAATTAAATTGCGCAACAAGCAATGTTCTCTCTATACTCATTATGTAATGGAATACTTTTGTGTGGCCTTGTAAATCAATAACAAAAGTTCTTTGCACAACATATTATGCAAAATCTATATTATAATATGTACTTTATGATGCAAATCAATATTATTATGTTCGAATGAGTGTAATATTATTAAAATGCATTTGAAACTTTTTTTTCCATTGACTGTAATGTAACGGAGTACTTTTGATTGTCCCTGTATTTGATCTATGCATCCTATTTTCAAAAAAATTGAAATGACATAACAAAATTATGTAATAAGTATGTAATTTAAATTTCAAACGATTAAAATGCTTTTGCAACATTTTCCCCCATTGACCGTAATGTAATGGAATACTTTTGATCCTCCCTGTAATTGATCTATCCATCCGATTCTCATAAAATTTGAAATGACTCGACAAAATTATGTAATAATTATGTATTTTAAATTTCAAAAGATTCGGTTGGGTTGTTATATGCGGACAGACAGACGGACAGACGGACGGACTGAACGACAACTATAGGTGCTACGTATTTACATAATTACGAACGCACCTAAAAAGACCGAAGATATCCAAAAATAGACTTTTAACAAAGATATTTTCGTCTATTTTACAATTACGCACAGGAAAACTGTGTGAAATTACGAAAAGTATGGTATTTTCTTTATAATGTATATTACAAATTTAATTTTTTTTTTCGCCAAAATTAACCTTTATACTGTATTAATTTCCTTATAACAATATTCCGTACTTAGTTCAACTTATTAAATTAAAATCTCCTTTCTAGATCTAATCTATTAATCTTTATGGAAACGATATAAATTCTTAATTCGCCTTAAAAAAACATTTATTCCAATACGCGTAAATTTAAAAGATGG
The DNA here is from genome assembly GCA_964019185.1 of Maratus speculifer. Lineage (NCBI taxonomy): Eukaryota > Metazoa > Arthropoda > Arachnida > Araneae > Salticidae > Maratus > Maratus speculifer. Next base: position 160,404,111 of record OZ025302.1, on the reverse strand, counting down.
CTCTAAATTAAAAATATTCCTAATTAAATTTTATTTCTTAATATTCCAAATAAAACTCATTTTATCTGTTTTTATCAACCCTTTTTAAGAAAGACTTATTAAATTTATTCCAAAATCATACCTTTCAAAAAATATCGTTATTTTTATTTATCTATTTATTTATTTTCCCTCCTTCAACATTCGATATGTGTGCATATCAATAAATTCATTTCTTTTCTTTTTCTCTTAAAATTAATTGTCTGCAAAAATACTTCGTTTGCTGGATATTTGAAATTTTGAGTCGATTATAAATTAGTTAAATAATATTTAAAAAAAAAATTCTCGTCTGTGGAACAAAAATCTCGACTCTGGTCATGAGTTATGTTTACATGGAAAAATGATGGTTAGAGAGTAGAGAATTTTTTAGAACTTTGTTTTTAGATTTAAAAAAGGAAGCCTGGAGGTGAGAAGAGAGATTCTTGTTTTTTTCTTCGATGAGTACGGCTTGCTGAAGTAAAGATGGAATATTCTTTTTTATGTTTCGGCTAAAGACGGCTTGAAAAGGGAGCCTTTCCCTCTCTTATGACTACAATTTAATAAATTAACTTGCAGCAGCCAATGAGTAATTTATTGGATCTTCTACATTTATTTATTTATTTTGTTTTTTCCCCCGCTTGCTGCGACTGTGTGTTTTTTAAACCAGTGAAAATAATTCGAGTTTCTCTTGAAATCGTCACATGTATATATACACTGCTCGACATTGAAAATGCAACACCAAGAAGGAGTGGTCAGAAATTTATGCAGATTTCAGAGTAGGCGCATGTCACTGAGTCATAGGAATGATGTGAAATGCGTAGGTCTTCGACGCACGTTATGTAAGATATAAGAGAAGGAACTTGCAGAATGGGCAATAATCGTGTCGCTATTTCTGCCAGACGAATTATCGAAGAAATTTTGTTTTTGTCTCGGAGGATACGTGTATAGAAGAGAATGCCAGGCCGCCGTCAACGAGGGATAGACGATTTTACGAGAGGTATGGTGATGGGGCTGAGAAGGGGGGATTGGTCCTTACGTCAAATCGCAGGTGATATCCACATTGATGCGAGCACGGTGCATCGGCTGTAGCAAACATGGTTGGAATTAGGAAATGAGGTAAGATTGAGGGGTGCAGGTGCAGCCAGAATGACGTCAGCTCGCGTGGATCGACGCATCCACCGACAAGCTGTGGCGGGCCCGCAAGTCACTTATACTTCGATTCTGCAGCATGTACAAGATACCCTGGATATTTCCATGTCGACCAGAACCATTTCCCGTCGATTGGTTGAACACGTCCTGCACTCACGGCGTCTATTAAGAAGACTGCCATTGACTCGACAGCATAGACGCCAACGTTTGGAATGGTACCGGACTAGAGCGACGTGGATGACAGAATGGCGAAACGTCGTGTTCTCAGATGATTCACCCTTCTGTTTATCCAGTGACAGTCGCCGCATATGTGTGTAGCATCTACGTGGAGACAGATAAAATCCGGCAATAACTGTGGAACGCCCCACCGCGCGACAACGTGGCATAATGGTTTGGGGCGCTATTGCGTATAATTCCATTTTACCTCTAGTTCGTTTGTATAGGGCACTATGACAGCCCAACGATTCTTGGATAATGTACTGCAGCCAGTGGCAATCTCCTACCTTCAGGGGCAGCCTAATGCAATTTTTCAGCAGGATAACGTCCGACCACACAGTGCTCGCATAATCCAACATGCTCTGCAAGGTATACAGATGCTTCCCTGGCCACCGTACTCTCCTGACCTGTCACCAATCGAACATGTGTGGTATGTGATTAGACGCCGTTTTGCAGAATCTGCCCCTGCCTCGTTTAGAAGATGAACTGCGGCAAATGGTTGAAGTGGAATGGAGAGCGATCCCTCAGGACACCATCCGCACTCTTATTGACTATGTCTAGACGTGTTTCTTCGTGCATCGCTGTTCGCGGTGGTCCTACATCCTACTGAGCCGACGCCGTTCTCGTTCTGTATTCTGACTATCATTTTGAAATAAAGATCACTTAATTCTCCTTGCTGTCTCTGTCTTTTCCCCAAATTTCATCGCTTTCTGACCACTCCTTCGTGGTGTTGCATTTTCAATGTCGAGCAGTGTAAAAAAAGTACCTTTTAGTCAATATTTTTAAGTACGTTCGTAATTACATAAATACGTTGCAACTATACTGCCAGCATATAAAAGCGCAAAAATACCAAAAAGTATGGTTTGAAATTTAATATAATCGTTGCAGAATTTTGTCGAATCGTTTAAAATTTATAAAAATCGGATGAAAACTTAAAATGATATTGATAAAAGTTTTCTTATTTTTTTTTAGATATTATCATACGCAATTCATTGATATCCCATAATAAATAAGAATTATAGTTTACCATATTGATTATTCTATTAAATCCTATTATACGTAATTAATTCAGTGATATCTCATGAAAGGTAACGATTATAGGTTGCCATGGTGATTACGTCTTATTTAAGGTTGAGGCATGTAATTTCCTTACACTGTAAAACATTTGTGTAACGTTACTTCATAAAATTGGTGGCAGCTACGACTTCCATTTTACAGAGTAATTTTTCACTTATATAATGGTGTAATTTAAACATATATTACTGGTGTAACTTCGCAATGTTACACCAGTTATATCGGTTAAAGTACTCCACAAAATAGGAGGCAGCAAGGCTACTACCAATTTTATGGAGTAACGTTACACAAATGTTTTACAGTGTATAAATGAATTTAATGTAAATAATTGCAATACACTTTGTTATTCATGCATTTTTACAAAAGAGTACAACAGCTGTTGCATCAAGAACTAAATATTTATAAAACTAGTTACAGTACGAACTATTATAATATGAATTACCACGTTTGACGTACAAATTACGACTTGTTTTATTTTTGTGTTTAAATTTTATTTATTTATTTATTTATTTATTTTCATACTTAAAATGATATATTCTAACATCTGAATAAATATATTTCAAATCGAAGAAAGATTGACTGAATTTATATAAAATGATAATAATAATAAAAATAAACAAATAACAAATATAATTGCAATAAATATTCAATATTATGTTGGATAGCAAAACTGCTAAAACAAATATTATGTCAAGCAAAGTTTAATTCATTTTTTTTTTTTTTTTTTTATTGAAAAATAAAATTTTATTGTAATCAGGCTCAACAACCCCAGTTCGAAAAATATTGACTCAAATATTAGAATAGATCATTTTAAGCGTGTGAAAAATAATCAAAAAATTTAAAACGCAAAAGTAAAATAATTGTTTACTACCAAGGTACTTTTTTCACATCTACAATAAGCAGAAATTGACATACTTCTCTTTAATATTGTCCATTTTCTAACATAAAATTTTAAAGTGTACAAAATTAACTTTAATAAAATTCTACTTTTGGACTTCCCTAGTTTTTATATATATATATATATATATATATATAGATATATATAGATATATATATATATATAATTTGACAAAATTTGCTAAGTTAATTTTTGCAATATCTACCTGAAGCTTCTCAAATGATAATCAAAACTTTGGTATGAGAAATTAGCTCAATATTATTATGTATGTATGTCGGCCAATTATCTACGCTATGAGATATAGGCCCTATGGGGTGGGATGCCCTCCATGGGGGGTCTTTCTAAGGGAACCTAACCCGTATTTACGCAAGGTTCGAAAAAAACCACGGAAAACTCCGAACCGTTAGGCCGACGGTCGCGAATGGGTTCGAACCCAGCACCTACCGTCTACCAGTTTGGAGGTCAGAACCTCGCGGCCACTGGTGGGGCAGCTCAATATTATCATCTGTTGAGAATGCCAATGATCAATTTGTATCAATTGGAGTGTTGAAAAATAGGTGCAACAAATAAAATCTTGCTTTAAAACTTACAGTGTAAGTACCATTGACTTTTGGGCATGTTGGTAGACACAGTGATAATTAAGATAATGAACATTTGCACTCTTCACTTGAAATTATAATCTGAGTTCAGAATTTACGTTTAGAAAATCAGAATTTACTTTTAGACGCATTCGTGCTAAAATATAGAGTTTTATGAAAGGAAGTATTCATTTATTTTTTAATATGACATCATTTTCTCTCTGAAGTGTGACACTGAAGTGTGAAGCCCTCTGTCAAGAGTGTCTCAATCTCAGTATGAATACATGTATTATTGAAATGTAACAGCTTTATGAGTAAAAACATGTTATTTTAAACCATGACGTCATTTTCCGTTTAAAAACTTTTAAAAAGTTATTTGTAATTGTAATGAGAAAATGATACTGGTAAATATATAGATATTTCCAATGTTTCTTTTCTCCCATCTAGAAATGAAGTAACCCGATTACCGTAAGTGTGAAGAAATTTCATAAAGAGGTTTATTTTTATTATTAAAATTAAATTATAAAAAAGTGAAGATTTTAAGAAATAGCAAGTATAAGAACATTTGTGAAAAAGATGCTTCCATTAATATATGTACATATTACAAATTTAATTTTTTTCTCCAAAATTAACCTTATACTATATTAATTTCCTTTAAAAATTATTCCGTACTTATTTCAACTTATTAAATTAAAATCCTGCTTCTAGATATAATCTATTAATCTTTATAGAAACGATATAAATTCTTAATTCGCCTTAAAAAACATTTATTCCAATATGCTTACATTTAAAAAACGGCTCTAAATTAAAAGTATTCTTAATTAAATTTTATTTCTTAATATTCCAAATAAAACTTATTTCCCCCCCCCCCCTGTTTTTATCAACCTTTTTTTAAGAGAGACTCATTAAATTTATTTCAAAACTATACCTTTCAAAAATATCGATGATTCTGTTTATTTATTTTTCTTTTTTCTTCGCGTTTGATATTTACTGCGTATCAATAAATTCATTTCTTTTCTTTTTTGTTTTAAATTAATCGTCTGTTATTGAATATCGTCTGCAGAACATTCGAATTTTGATTTAGATTATAAATTAGTTAAACAAAAATCTTTTAAAATAAAAATTATCGTATGAAAAGATTCGAGAATGCTAAGTTTAATCTCGACGCTAGACATTAAATTCTGTTTACATAAGAAAATCATGGTTAATGATTATATAATGTTCTAGAAGCTTATAGTTTTTGATTTAAGTGAGGAAGCCGAGAGATGATGGGCTATTCTTTGTTTTTTCTTTCTATGATTCGGTTTTAGACGACTTGCGGAATTAATGTTCTTATGATGGAATGTTACTACGAAGAGAGCATTTCTCGCTCTATCTGAATGACTTGAACAAACTATTTTGGAACAGAAACTGTATAATTTGGTGAAGCTTCTGTGTTATTACTTTAACTTAATTTTTATCTCGCCACGAGTCCTGTGGCGTAATATGGGGAAACTTGCAAAGATTTTACTGGCTCCTATCTCAAAATGTCACACACACACACACGCACACACACATATATATATGTGTGTGTGTGTGGCATTGTGAAAATTGGTTAATCAAATAAACTATAAGCAACGAAATTATTGTTTTAAAATTTATATTTTACTTTGATTTCATGTTATTTTATTAATAACGTACTTTTCTTCTTAATTTCTACATATATCACAATATTTTTTAAGTAAATTCCTCACCGTCTAATTATGTAAATTTTTTCGAGATGCTCCAGCCCATTAGTTTCCAGGCTTAATTGCAGATGTATACAAGCTGAATGTATTTAAAAGTATTTTTAAATATATCAATTAAAATGTAATGTAGTTTTTGCTTTAATATGTGTATAATAGTAGTCTTGTGAAAATAGATGTTTCTTTCTTCACTTTTCATTTCTTAAATATAATAATAATTATATATCTTCAAAAAAAAAAAAAAAAAAAAAAAAAAATCTCAATCTTTAAGACTTTAACCTGTTGTTACCCCTGAATATAACTTAATTTTAATTTTGTTTTCTTACTTTCTTAAGTGCAAATCTAAGTGCTATTATAAAAGTTTATAAATTAAATGTCAATACCCTTTCACTTTTCAAGAAGTTATGATATAAACCCTTGTCTGGTGAAAATGAAGCAATTTGTATTTCTGACTGAATAAGTGGATATGAGCCTGGAATCCACAGCAAAATTTCTTTATCTTGACAATGACTATCTCTAATCTGAGTTTGTAACTACATTTACGGAATATACAATGTGTAACACGCAAGAATGAAAAGTAATAATTCATTTGGTGTAGAAAATTGAGAGAGAGACGAAAATATCTGAAACTAGTTCTGATTATTTTTTATTTTACGTAAGCTGATACTTGAATTTTTTTACAAAAAAGAAATTACAGATTAACAGAACTAATTTTTAACGATGTTCAATGAAAATCAAAATAAAACCAGAAGGCACTGTTCAAAATCGATTAATATTTAGGAGTTATCGATACTTAAGGACCAATATTATAGAAGCAATCGGTTGTTGAGTACTAGTGACATTATTAATCAATGCTTAACAGAATTAATTTTTAACGAAGTGCAATGAAAATCGCTTCTCATAACCTCTCAGCCACTGGTTGAGACAAGTGGCTGAGTAATAGAAGGTCCTCCCTCTAGGGACTATATCCCTCGTGCAGATAATCAACCGTCATAAACAACACCATTTTTGAACACTCTTCAAAGTCGATTAATATATCGAAATTATCGATACTTAAGAACCAATATTACAGAAGCAATCAGTTGTGAAGTATTAAAAACGTGCAACTCCCCCTCCCCCCCCCCCCAAAAAAAAAATAAATAGAAAGAAAAAAGAGAGAGAGAGAGACGGGGAGGGAGAGAAAAGAAACTTTCCAAAATTATTGCAGATGAATTTATTCTCGCTTTATTTTATTTTTTTTTCGATATTTATATCAGAAGAGTTTCACGTTTTTCAATCAGATATTCTAGATCATTTCGCATCAGTATAAAAAGCACGCACATTCACTTCATTTCAATAAGTTATTTTTTTTATATATTTTTTTTATTATTATTTTTTTTAGCGTGCTGAATTTAAAATCACATTCTATGTCTCTCTTCGATCTCACTGCAAAAGACTACAAGATTTTGTAGTCTAATCAAAGATTCTGATAAAAACTTGTAATTCTGATAAAAACTTTAATAAAAACTTGTGAAAGATAAAATATATACAGACCAGTATAAAATAATCACATATTTCTACTAAGTGAGAAATATTACATTAAAAAATACAATCAAACTTTTTCATTTAAAAAATACTCTTTTATCATCATTCTGTTTCTGTTTATTTTACTATGTGTTAAAAATTTTCTTAAATATTGTAGACAGCTAGTTACTCCCAAAATTGCGTTCATTTTTAACCGACTTCCAAAAAGGAGAGGAGGTTATCAATTCGACGCGTATGTATTTTTTTTTTTTATGTATGTTCACCGATTACTCCGAAACTATTCAACCAATTTCTGTTCTTTTTGTTTTAAATTAACGACGATGCTCTCAAATTGGTACCACTTCCGTTTCATCGAAATTGGTTCAGTACTTTTTTAGTAATTAGGCAAAAACTAATAAAATTAGTGATTTTTCGCTAATTAAAAGTGTTGAATACGTTCACTGAGCGCAGTGTAGACAGCATGGCCGAGCGGTCTAAGGCGCCAGATTGAAGTTCTGTGTCTGGATAGAGAGCGTGGGTTCGAATTCTACTCCTGGCATTATTTACATCCATGTAAAATTTACAATTTTTTTTTTTCGTATTACAATTTTTATTATTAACCGGCTTCAGAAAAGGAAGAGGAAGTTATCAATTCGACGCGTATGTATTTTTTTCTATGTATGTTCACCGATTACTCTGAAACTATCCAATCGATTAATTTGGTTTTTGTGTTAAATAAAAGAGGCTACTCTCGAATTGGTACCACTTCCATTTCATTGAAATTGGTTCAGTACTTTTTTAGTAATCAGGCAAATTTTAATAAAATTGGTGATTTTTCGCAAATTAAAAATAACATGGACTTTGAATAAGCTCGCAGATTGGAGCGCAGTCAGGATGATCCAGCAGTTTAAGGAACCAGATTTAAGCTCTGGTGTTGGAAAGAGAGCACGAGTTCGAACCCCACTCCTGCCAAAATTTACATCCATGGATAATTTACAATATTTTTCCGTATTATAATTTTTATTAACTGACTTCAAAAAATCGTTAACATTTAACTAAAAAGAGAAAAATAAACTTTTCTACCAAAAATTGAACCGACTTCAAAAACTACTACAAAGTGAAAAATAATTTTTTTTTTTACATAATAGTAATAAAAATTAAATTAAGAGCATAGTATTTACCATGCGTATTATTATATTTATGTACATTAATTTGATTTTTTGGAGTCGGTGCCAGCCAAGCCAATTTCAAAAATTAAATTAAGTATCCAATGCAAAGCCTAAAAGAATAAAGGCTTGGCTGGCACCGACTCCAAAAAATCAAATTAATGTACATAAATATAATAATACGCATGGTAAATACTATGCTCTTAATTTAATTTCTTATTACTATTATGTAAAAAAATTACTTTTCACTTTGTAGTGGTTTTTGAAGTCGGTTCAATTTTTGGTAGAAAAGTTTATTATTTAAAAAGTTTCATATTATATCTAAATTCTCGTATTTGATTAAATGTTTATTCCACATCTTTCTATGTATATATATCCATTAATGACCGGACACTTATGATTTTAGATGTTTTGTTAAATATGTAGAAAAATAAAGGAGAAATTATTCTGAAATTCCAGGTGTGAAAACAAATCACATATTTTCGCGAGTATAGATCACATATTTTCGCGAAGATTTTTTTCCTGAAATCCGATACGGGACCATAAACAAATTGGAAAAGAATGAAGATCTTCTGAATCTTCTGCCAAAACTAATGTATAGAAAAAGCATTCGAACCGCAGATTATGATTAGGTGGCTTAACAGAATAAATTGTGTTCTTTTTTATGTGGTAATCATGCATACTCGTGGAAGAATTAAAGTTTTCATAAAAAGAGTGTTAAATTTTGCGAAGTTGTTTTGCTTATAATTTGCAGAGTTCTTAATATAAAAAAAATTTTCTTTTTAGAAAATATGACAAACAATATTGTACACAATATCCTGTAATCAAAATTTAAAAATAATAAAAATTTTATAAATAATGAGTAGGATTATAATTTTTCCCTGCCCATGCGTGAAAGCAATAAAAATATAATTTGCTTAATGTGTTATCTAAATATATACAGCAACTTTTGTAAAAGTTTCAAAAACATAGGCCGAAAATTCTTAAAATTATCGTCTCTAGAATAAGCTCAAAATCCATTATTGCCATAATGAAGCAAAAAGATGAGAAGCTGTATTGTATCCATATATCCATTGATTAGCGTCAATATTGCATACCCAATATGGCACGCAATACTATATTTTGAAATCAATTGGTTTGTAACTAAAAATTAAAAAATAGAAATAAAAAATAATTGATTTAACACTTTTTTGAAAAATTATATTTTTTGAAATAAATATTTTTCTTTCGAATTTGATGAATCAGAATTAACATAAAACAGTCGAAAAAGGTATGTTCCATGTTTGAACTATTTAAATTTAACGGTTATTGACTCATAACAATTTAAATAAGAGAAATGATGAAAAAAAAACTCATCATGAGGAAAAATGCTTTTTCTTAAAAAGTAGTTTGCGTCAAAACCACTGTTTGAAAGCTAGATTTTCAAAACAAACCAAAACGACAAAATTAATATTTCTTGTTCCAATTAAAATAGAAACAGTTTTTAAACGTAATAAGCTGAAAAAAAGAAGGGAAATTTTTAATGGAATAAAAGTGTTTTGAAAATTATAAGACTTTTGTATCCCTTAATTACGTTGTTTGCAGATTTTATTAGAAAAAAAAATTCTCTTACTGAGTCAAAACTTTCATTAATTCTATGTTTGGTTGTGTTTATCAGCTCCTAACGATTAAGACAACGGGTGCGACTGTGTTCTAGCCTAGCATCTACCGTATAGCTGTTTCGAGGGCTGAGCTTTTCGGCCACTGATGGGGTCATTATTTCGGTAGAAATTATTGACTTGGATTCTGCATAAGGGCTAACACAAATAGTAAAAGAAACCGCTTTTTTGTGTACGAGAAACCAGGTTTCGAACCTAGGACCGCCGGTTCAGCAGTCGGCGCGTTACCCGCTTCTCACTGGCTCACGTCAAAACTTGGATAGTTTAAATAAGAATAACTGTGTATTTGTATATAATATCCATATTTTGGCAAATTTTCGCCTAACTTTTTTTTACAAACATTTTACCACCAGCATAAGCCATGCTTTGTTTGGATTCGCGAAGCATTATTTAATAAAACAGATATTTGAAAGTAACAGTATTTTTTTAATATTATTTTTCCATCTTTATATATATATATATATATATATATATATATATATAAAGTTATTTTCTGTTTTGGCGCATTTTAATTTTTTATTTATGATGTAAGACGGACATATTAAAATATTTTCGAAGCAAACTTTTACAGAATATTTTTAAATTTTAAACTAAAAGCTCTTTTAAAGATTTTTTACAATTTACAGTAGCCACTGGTGTTTTTTAAAGTTGTTTGAAATATGCATGTTTCCAATCTTTGTTATTAACATCAAATAATCTTTGATAGCTATTTTAGAATAATATATTTGAAGAGAGCTTGAAGAAAGTTACTTCTTCAAAATCCTATTTTCTGGAAAAACATTTGAAATCTGCTCTCAATTATACTATGAATTTTTAACTCTAAAACTTTTTATTCTAATTTCTTCGTTTTTATACATGTTAGCGTAAGAGAATTTTTGATATTGTGGAATTTTTCGTAAGGAAAATTCCTATTGAATGCCTAATTTTGAAGGATTTTCACTCTCGACAACGTTAAGTACGTTTTTAAGCCAACTGGTGTCTATATATCTTCAATATTTACAACAGCTTCATCTAATGTTAAACCTTGGGATTTATGAATTGTAACAGCAAAAGCCAACTGCAGAAGAGATTCTTTCCTTGAGCAATTTATGCTTCCATTTTTCCAGAATTTAATTATTGGGGGAATTGGTACGCACCAATTCTTATAAGTTAAATTACTGTAGTATTCAAATTTATCCATGATTATTCACGATATCTGGTCTGGTGGCTTGTGATTTTCTTTAATACGTGCAACAAAGTCTAAAGTCCCGTTCACTAAACCTTTTTCGGTCTACAAATAAGAACGTAACATTACTTTAGATCCAAATGATAAAGTAAGAAATGGTTAAAGTCCATTTGTCGTTTCTGAATCGGCCAACTTTGCTTTAGTACTTTTATAAAGAGCTTGAATCGAGGCAACAACTTCACACAGTTCTTTTAATTTTTCATTTATATAACAAATTTAACAATTAATTTTATTTGTTTACTATTCTTTTGTTGCCACTTTACAAAAAAAAAATCCATAATACAATCTTTTTAAAATGTTTAAGTGTCATTTGTGCAAACGATTTTGCGGAATAATGAAAACATATTTTATTTATTAAATTAATCATGATTCTATCTATAATTACTTACTCCATGATTTATATTTTTTTTTCGGAAAATGTATGAGTTTCATTTTTTATTTATTTGCTAAAATGTGTCCGTATTAGAAATGCATGTAAAATAAATTAATTAAAATAATAATTTTTTTAACGTTTTACTGTAAAAAAATTACATTGTGCAAATCTTCATATCATAATTTATTTTTGTGTTTAATTTGAAGTTAAAATATGGAATAGTTTTTTTGTAAAGCGTGCGACAAAATGTAATTTGAGTGGACTAGTAGAGGATTCGCTTCGCTCATCCTAATGACAGCGCCCCCACTGTGCCTGAGAAGCTCTGCTCTCGAAACTGGTAGACGACAGGTGCTAGGATAGAACTCGATTGCGGCCGTCGGCCTAATCGTTCAGAGATTTTCGAAATTTGGATATCCTTGCGTAAATGCGGTTAGGTTCGCTTAAAAAGACCCAAAAGGAGTCCCCCCCCCCTACTTAGTACCCGTATCCCCCGTGCTGATAATTGGCCGTCACAAATACAATGACAGCAGTTGCCATTAATTAATTAATTTATTTATTTATTTTTGAAAGCACAATTTTTTAAAAATTAGTTTTTATTGAACACTGTAAGTAATAAAATTTCTTGAATATTTCAGACTGCTACCCTTAATATTATTTTAATGTCAATTTAAAAAAAATAAGTGATAATTTTGCTATTTGTTTGCTGTCCATTTGTTTGTTGTGAGTTCTATATCAAAGTTTTATGAATAAATTAAATTAGAAATATTGTCTTTATATTTTCTAGACATTTAAAGCACTCTTTGAAGATTTTATTGTTAAGAGGAATAGGAGTATTCTTTTTGAGTCATAACTATCATTAATTTTGTAGAAATCACTGATTTGAATTCCGCATGCGGGGTGAAACAAGCAATAAATGAAATCGCTTTCTTGCGTACGAGCCAATCAGAATTCATTCCTTAATCTCCTGATCCGTAGCCATCCAATCACGGCCATTGGCCTAATCGGTCGGAGTTTTCCGTAGTTTTCCTTGAACCTTGGATTTCCTTGCGTAAATACGAGTTAGGTTCCCTTAGAAAGACCCCTACGGAGGTTACTCCCCTCGTGTTGATAAATTGCCATCATAAACACAACCAACCAACCTGATCCGTAGTCAAACGCGTTATCCGTTGCGAGACTGGCCCACATCGAAGCATCACTAATTTGAATATTTGAGTATTTGTGTACAATATCTGTCTGTTGCCAAAATTTTGCTTCACCGATTTGTTTTTTCAAATGTTTTACAATGATAGCTATTGTTGCGCCCCTCCAGTGGCTGAGAGGTTCTGCTCTCGAAACTGGTAGATGGCAGGTGCTGGGTTCGAGCCCAATCGAAGCCGTAGGCCTAACCGTTCGGAGTTTTCAGTGGGTTTTTTCAAACCTTGTATTTCCTTGCATAAATACGTGTTAGGTTCCCTTAGAAAGACCCCCATGGAGGAAACCTCCCTTAGGTCTCATAACCCACGTGCTGATAATTAGCCGTCATAAATATGATCAACAACCAGCCGTTGCCGTGAATATTTTGGTAATTAACATTATTCTATCCACGATGAATTTTAAAATTTTCAAACTATATGTTTTTGGGACATTCACAAAAGTTGTTTTATACATATAGCTAATACACTATGTACAATTTATTTTGATTGCATTCTCAAAATGCGCAGTGAAACATTATTTACTGAATCTACTCATTTTCATCCGTTATGTATTATTTTTAATTGTGATTGCATAGTATTGTTTACATTGCCGTTTGTCATGATTCCTATAAAAGACACCTTTTTTATATTAAGAACTCTGAAAATTATAAACAAAATACTTAGTGAAATTAGGGATTGTCTTCATAATAACTTTAATTTCTCTAGAAGTAAACATATCAAAAAAATGCACGCCATTTATTACAAGAAGCCTGCTAATTATGTTTTATCGTTTAAACTCTTTTGCCAGATTGGTTTTTACATAGCTATCCAAAAGACATTCGGGTTTTTATTACTACTATTTGTTGACGGTATAAGGTTTCGGTAAATAAAAAAAAAAAAAAAAAAAAAAAAAAAAAATCCGGAAATGTATCATGTTGACTATACATTGTTTTAACGCCTGAATCTTCAGGATAATCCCTCATGCATGTTTCTTAGATAGTTATCAAAACAGCTATAATTGGCCATATAGTATAAATTATGGTATTAAGTTTTATATAATAGATTCAGTTTAGGTAAAAAATGTTATTTAGATATTTCCTTTTATTAAGCGAATTGAATATTTCCAACTGAGCGAAAAATTACCCATGCCAGGAATCGAACCCAGATCATTGGCTTACAAAGCCAATGCTTTACCGCTTAAGCTATCCGGACCGATTACCATCCTGGCTAGCAGGACCTGAAAAAGAAGGTCCTGTATAAAAGTTATACATTAATTTTTTCGTTACTTTTATTTCGTCAATCATATTTTTTCGTGTTTTAAAGTTACTTCCCTCGCACTTACTTTTTCTAATGTTTACTATTTTATCAGAAAATTGAATTTTCTTAAGTTTGGTCATTGGATTACACTGTTAGATATTTCATGCTTGTGAGTTTCTCGCAGTAAGTTTTTGGTTTATTTTTTTTCTACTCATCTTTTTTTCTTTTTAACACTTTCCAACAAAGTTGAAAAATGTTGAGGATTTCGGTTTGTCTGTCCATCTGTCCGTCTGGCTGCATTCTGACTCTTGTAAATACACTCGGCTTGCCTTGAAATTCATGGATGTTATTGACATTTACCCAAGTACAAACTCTTTCAAATAAAGTTTCTAACATGATTAGCTTATTTGCACGAACAGTCAAAAATTTTCGTTACATTACGGCCCATGGAAAAAAATCATTTCAAATGAATTTTAAAAATGTTACACCCTGTCAAACACATTAAAATTTACATGCATTTATGAAGTATGCATTCTGTAGGATATGCGGTGAAAAGAATAGTCATTATTCATTTACATTATTCATTTACTGTATCATTCTCTCTGTATTATTGCTACAAAGCATATTATTTATAACAGTATTATTTACAAAAACTGTTAATATAAAAATTATGTATGCACGTAAATGTTTATAAATTTTACATTATTCATACAAAGAACAAAAAGACATCAATGCAAATCATGTTTTTAGTTCTTCCCAGATTGGTTTAACAATGCATATCTCGATTCCTATTAAAAATGTCTAAAAAATTTCTTCACATTCTGAAAGAATTTTTTTCTAAATCTAGACAAATTTGGCGGCATTTTTTCATTTGGTGCTAAGTACATGTTTTGGCATCTTAAAATCTTGAAAGCTGATTTTTTGGCCAAATGTCGCCAATATTTTGTCAAATATTGCTAAATGGCTGTTTCAATCTTCTCGGCTTCGTAACCCTGCCCCGAAATGACCCACTACTCAAATCCGTTTAAACATTTCAACAATTTCGATCAAAAACGGCAGAATATAAAATTTAGTCAAAATCCCTTAAGTCGTTTCTTACATAAAATTATCTTGACCAGCAGTGAACCGCGAAACGACCCCGTGTTTGATCTGCCGCTTAATATATATACTATATAATGCGGAAGTTTAGTTTAGCAAGAAAACGCCTAACTGATTGAAATTACTCTATCAGCACTATATACTGATATATGGAAAAATACTTCAATACTTTTGTTCAGCCTTGTCGTTTACCTAGAACCTTTATTACACGCCAGTATTTTGTTAAAGTTCAGTTCAAACAAAAATACTTGTAAAACTACTTAAATCACACTTCAAGAAAATTATCATGCATGGGTGACCATGTAGATAATTCTTTGGGTGACCCTGTATATCATTTTATTTATATTCTACAAACATTTCTTAGTAAACTGAAAGCAGTTCAAAAATGCCTCACTTATTTATAAACCACCTTTAAGTAAATTACCCTCATATTCAGTAAGGTTTGCGAGCTCTTTTATGTAACCCTGTATATCAACTATAGCATTTATACGCATCATACAATATGCAGACATTTAGTAAAACTTAAAAGCGGATATCGCAATTTAAAATGCATTTCGTTCATCCATCAGCTATCAGCGATAATATACAATACTTCGGATAGAATATACGGTTCGAAATATTTTGTGTGTCCCTGCAAATGCTATCCACTTCATATTATGCGGGAAATACTGAGTCTCAGCGGCGTATATAAATTTTATCATACTTGAAATCGTTTAACATTATTAAAATATGTCGCAAACAATTCCCTTCTTTATTATTGTGTAATGGAATTCTTTTGAGTGACCCTGTAAATGAATAATAACTATTATTTTCACTGCATATTTTACAGAATGCATATTTTAGTGCACTTTGCGAATCCATATAAATTTGAATATGTTTGACCGGGTGTAACACTTTTAAACTTCATTTGAAACGATTTTTTCTCATAGGCCGTAATGAATCGGAAAACTTTTGATCATCCCTGTAAGTAAACTAATCATGGTAGAAACTTAATTTTCAATAGGGTTCATGCTTGGATAAACATCAATAAAATATAAAAATTTCATAACAATTCAAGTATATCTACGGGAGTTAGAGCGCGGACAGACGGACAGACAAACCGAATGCATAAACACTTTTCGACTGTTAAAAAACAGACACTGAAGGAATGTTTATTGACAGCGAAGAGAAGTACTAGTTTTATTCATTGAGAAGTACTAGTTTTTTTCTGCCTAAAAGGATTGTTTAGTCGTGGGAAGCAGGCCTGTAGAGCATTGATGTCCTCCCTCTTTACACTTTTATTAAAGTCTCATAAAAATATTACTTCAATAAGTCCACAGACTCAAGTCGCAGAAAACGCAAGCGATGGGCGACTTTATGAAACTTAAAAGAAGAAGAAAAAACATTCTATAGATCATGGTCAAAGACCAGATCGCCATAAATCGTTATGGAGTAAGTCCAAAATAACAATTATTTAAGGTAAAATACCACATTCTTAGATAATAGGAAACAAATGAGAATATTTTTTATGTACAAAGAATAAAGCTAGATAATTCCATTAGAAAGTTAGAAATTTGTTTTAATTTGAATGAACTGTCAGGCGGGTAAAATATTACTAAGCCAATTTATAGGGATTGATAAGGGGCGCCGAATGTGCTAGCACAAGGTAAGTGGATAAAAGAATTGTAGCAATGAGAAGTACTTGCTAAATCGCCATATTTGCATGCAGAGGAGCTTGAACTATGGAGTTCAAAATTGTGTCTTTCAACAGTTATACAGGTCAATTAATGTCAATGGAACAATTGGTGCACAGACTCAAAGTTTCCTGATAATTCACACACACGTGAAGTAGCAACGGGTATTCAAATGGCGAAATCGTCAACAGAGACAAATGGAGTTACACAACGGGAGTCAGACAACTGGAGTCATAAGAGAAGAAGAACACATATCTTCAGATGTCCCAGTAAGAAGTAATCAAAATTCGATAAATAAGAGATCGGGGCCGAGGGGCTAGTCAAGAACGCTAAGGCAAGCATTTGATATTATATTCTCCTGGATAAGGTTTTACTAGAATTGCTTCTAAATGTTCCTTCCGGCTTCCGTCAAAAACTGGGGTTTTAGCATGATGCGATGCTAGCTTATTTCAGTGTTATTATCTGAACGTCACTTCTGTAGCGCTGTGGTTTGTGACAAAAAATTTTCCGATGCTCAACAAATCATAATTTTTGGGACATATTTTCTGACTCCTTTTTTTTTTTTTTTTTTTTTTTTTTCTTTCTTTCTTGAAGTGAAGACATGAAACTTGCAAATGTGATTTTTAAAGAGATTTTTAAGAGGCCATGTGTTTTCATTTTTCGCTCAATGAATTAGAATTTAATTTATAAACAAGTTATTATTTTCTCAGTACGATTAATTTTTTTCGACTCTAACTCTCTCGCTTCCGAAAATTCGGTTCAAAACAAAAATTTGGCAATATTTTTTTGTAGGTATATTATATAGATTCTGAATAAGAGAATCTCCGCAGTTTGGTGTGTTTCAGAACTAAAATGACTTTGGATTTGAAAACACTCTTAAGCAACTCAAGGAGGATCTTCTCGTGCGAATATTTGTTGTTAGATCTTTGAATCTGTGCTCAAATCGCTCCATCGACGCTGCCATCATGCGCACAATAGTTAATGCTATTAGTTAACGCAATTTTGAACACTTATTGTAAACACAGAACTTGTTAATAACGCATCCAATAAACATTCCTTCCATATGTCTTTCCTGTGTTAGTTAAGGCCTCAACGTCACCTCATTTCTATACAATAAATGCTTGTTGTCCTCTATCTAAATTTTTCACTTACTTGGAAACATAAGCTGAGTAATGTTAAGGGCAGGTTGTTTAACCCCTTGAAGGGCGGTGTTGGCAAATGACAACACCTAAACTTAATTCCAAATAGCCACACTGAAAACGAATACCAGAAAATTTCTTGGAAAATTTCCCTTTCATTAAATACTCAAAAATACACTTTTATCAGTTTACAAATAAAATTTCGTGTAAATACTGGTTTCATTCAATTATTTCAACATTTTACGAATATAAGTACCTTGCGCCGCAAAGGGTTAAGAATTTCTGGTTTAAATTTGACTATTTTAAATATTTTTTTTCTTTTTGCATAGGATAGCTGAGGTATATCTCTAATATAGTTATTTTTAACTTTTTCTATTTCGGTTGTCGAAAGTAAAAACATCTAATGTATTAATAAATCTGCACCCAAAATCGAAAAATAACAAAAAGATCTTATTAGAGATCAAAATAGTTATTCTATTTAAAAAAAAAAAAAAAAAGCATTTAAAAGTATTCAAATTTAAACAAGAAATGCAAAAACAACCTACTCAGAGGATTAATATTACCCCTAGTGAGTGTTTTCAAGTGAGTGAAGCGTAACTTTAAAGTTTATGCCGTGAGTTTGAAATCATTCTGTATAATCTTGTAATTTAATAGTCATATTGAATTTAAAATGTTTTATTATATACAGTCGGCTCTCGTTAATTCGAACTTGTCGGGACCACAAGAAATGTTCGAATTTTCCGAAGTTCGAATTATGGAAAATATGAAATGAAAACATGCTTAATATGGCACTATTGGAAACGAATTAAAGTTAAAGTGTTTTTTAAAATTTATTTCGTCTGTTATCATAAGAAAATGACTTAATATTAAATTAGAATATATAAATACATAACTAATTAAAAGATTAGAAACAAGCACAATAGAAGAAAAATTTAAAGCTTCACTGATAGACAGATGGGGCATTAAGAACATGGATATCAGATGCATTGGATTATATGTATACTTGTTCGGAACAATTTTCACAAAAATCAAAGAAAATTATTCAGATGATCTGAAATTCGCGAGAAAGAAGAGAAAAATGAAAAATCGGAATTCTCGTTAGTTCGAATTAAATGAAGTCAAGAGAAAATGAGTTCGAATTAATGAAAAATTTTAACGTTATTCTGCCATTGAAAATTTTGGGACTTTATATTTAGTTCGAATTAAGCGAAGATTCGAATTATCCGATTTCGAATTAACGAGAGTCGACTGTATTTGTATGTATGTTATTTATGTACACGCTAGCTTAAAACTACTTATTTTTTTCAGATTACAAAATCTTGAAAAAGAAAAAAGTGGAATCTTCTTCATAGAAATTCTTTTAATGCCTCGTCAAGTATACATTTTGTGTGACAACATGCTTCTTCTACCATGCAATATGCTTTGCATTTTCTTGCTCTTCATTTGCCTCATAGCTTTGAGAGTTTTCGATGTACGAGCAACGCCTGACGCTGACGAAAAAAATGTTTCTAAAATTGAATTTCTTGCCAAAAATCCTAATATATGTGGAAAATTTAAACCTTCTGTTTGCGAACCTTTGTCACTGAGAAGCCATGATTACGTAATATTTCCAAATAATACACTATATATACCCGCTTACGACCTAAAGCTGAACGAATGTGCCTATGTTGTTAAGAAGGATGAAGTTGTAATTTGCACATCTTTCATTTCTGTTGAAGTGGACCTTTTGAACATCCCATGTGGAGTCAAATTGGCGCTGTGCATATCAGTGTTTTCCGTTTTCTTCCCCCTGCTGTTCTCAATGCTAACTGAAGATGTCAGAGAGTTAATACATGTGAATTGGAGAGGCTTGATTCTGTCTGTGTTTTTCTTCCATTTTCTTCTTCAGATGGTGAACTTGGATAAAGTATATGAAATTCTGGAGTTGAGATACACTTTTCCTTCTCTGATGCATTTCTTTACGTTAGTGCTCCTGTCGTGGATGACCATATTATCTCACGATGGTATGATGATAAGCGAATGCAGTGAAGTTCAAAACCAAAATTACTTTGAGTTAATGAGGAATTTCAGAGGCTGTTTACTGAGTATTTTTACTTCCATCATTCTCCTGATAACTGTAACTTTGGTCATTGAAGTATTTGGATTGGTTCCACCTATATTCAAGACTAAATCTGGAGATTTCTGCTGGTTGACCCAACGGCCATTGCTGTTATTTTTCACTGGGCCCGTCATAGTATTCAGTTTGATTAATTTCGTCAGTTTTTTAACAACCTACTGTTATTTTACGCAGAAGAGAGATTTAATAGAAGGTCCTTTGTTAGTTCTTAGGAAAAACTATTTAATTCATTTCAAACTTTTCGTTGTGATGGACATCACGTGGTTTTTGGGAGTTCTTGTTTTCCTTACGGGATCTGAGTTACTCTGGAGGATTTTTGTGGGCATTTTCTTATTTGAGGAAGCATTTCTTATTGTTGTTCCATTCAATAAGAGCATAGAAAAGTGGGTTTTGAAAAAGCTATCTGGAGAGTAAAATATGGAAAAACTCTTAAATAACTCAATTTGTCTAAAGAGCCGTTAAAAATGTTCTATAACATAACTGTGCTTAATATGGTTATTCGAAACCGGTTCCGAAAATGAAACTGTCTTCATTAAAAATATCTGTAAGCAAAATAAAAAAGTAAAAAACAGCATTTATACAGACTAAGTTCAGCTAACCAATTGAAAATAAATAAATAAATACATTTTTTGAAATGCAAACGAGATATTTTTATAAATCTCTTCTACTAGGTTTAGCATTAGCGAACGTGTCTTTTTCCTCAACTGGTGTAACCTCTTAAATAACGGAAAAACTCTTGGATAACGCAACATGCAAAAAAGAGACATATCATTTCCTATAATGTAATTCTGCTTAATATACATATTTTACTTGAAGTATTTGCAACTGTTTTTCATTTAATAAAAGCACTAGATCGCTGAAGATTAAATTCTATAAAAATTCTTGGATAACACAGCATGTGAAAAAGACATTCAATTTCATGCAATGCAATTATGATTAATATGCATATTTTAATTGAAGAAGCAATAATGGTGTTCTTATATTTAATAAAATCACAGACATATTAAAAAAAATATCGCAGTTGATTATATGTAAAAGAAAAATTTTCGCCATGTTCAAACAACCATTGCAAATTCTATTATAGTTGTGATTAATATGTATTTTTTCCTCCTGTCTGTCTATTTATAAGAAAATTTATTTATTCCTGTTCCATTCTACAACAACATAGAAAAATGCGTTTCGAAAAATGTTCCTGCAACTCAGAAAGAAAAGTTTTGGATAACACTAGTACAGCAAATAAAAAAAAAATATTAAACATTTTTATTATAACATAATCATGTTTAATAGGAATTTTTTCTTAATTTCAAGGATATTTCAATTTTATTATTTATTCTCCATTTAGTAAAACCATAAGAAAGTCTGTTTTGAAAAATCTCTCTAGAGAGGATTTTTAAGAAAATAAATCTGGAAAAAAGATAAATCTTAATTAAAATAAATTAAAATAATTATTGTGTTACAATTATGTTGAATAAGATTTATTTTTTCAAGAAGAATTTATTATTGTTATTCTAATACAAAAGAAGGTATAAAAATTCCTTTTGAAGAAGTTCTTTGCAAATTAAATTCTGTGAAAATTATCTTGGTTTGTAAAGCTAGTGAAAAGTACAAATGCAATTTTTTCTGCGCTTTTCATTGTCTTTAACCCTTTGCACTCCATTGTCGCCGCTGCGGCGACATCATCTTTTCTTATAAAATTTGTATTGACACCAGTAATGAAGGAAAATAAAATTAGCCTTGCATCGGTAAGGTAAACAAAAAAAACCTGTTGTCGCTGCTGCGGCGACATTATCTTTCCTTATAAAATTGTTTTGGCACCAGTTATAAAGGAAAATAAAATTTGCCTTGCGGCGGTAAGGTAACGGAAAAACTTCGTTGTCGCCACTGCGGCGACATCATCTTTCCTTATAAAATTTGTTTTGGCACCAGTAATAAATAAAAGTAAAATTTGCCTTGTTTAATGAGAGCGTTTTTGAAATCGTGTACTTGAAGGAAACTTCTTTTTAAAAAATAGATCCAACCGACTGAAGACCGAATAAAATTTTTTAAATGACGCAGAGTAGCTGGTAGCCCACAGTCAAAATGACGCAGAGTTGTTGGTAACCCATACTCAATATGACACGGAATACAAAGGGTTAATGTGCATTCTTTATTTGAACAAGTACAGTCGTGGATAAGAAGTATCCCCCCCCCCCCCCCGCCCTACTAAACCCTGCAATTAATTTTAACAGTAGAAAGTTGCTGGTAAATGACTGGAAATAAAGTCTACTTAAAAATGATGTATATAAAATTTGCTTAGAAGTCAAAATATCAAAACCAAACCATTTTTTTTTAATAGCAACACCGAATTTTGACACTATATTTTAAGTTTTCGGTTCATACAGTGCCTAGAAAAGAAATTTCAAGTAACGCGGATGATAAGTTTTTGAATCATGAGCATTAAAAATTTAGATCTTCCAATGTTAAATTACACTTTCATATTTTTTAATATCTGCATTTAATCTTTAATTGTTATCACTACTTATATTATTAGACAATTATAATGTAATAATTTTTTGTGTGATTATTGGACTAAAAATTCCAAACGAAATACTTTGAATTTTTAATGATAAAGTTTTTATAATATGAATTATGAATCATGAAATTAATATCCAATAAAAATCGATCCCCGATCAATTCAATCCCCAGCTTGGACATTTTTTCACTATGTTGATTCTACGACTTGTTAGCAATGTGATAGTCATATGTTAAATATTCAATAATTTCAAACGTAATTTCACTGCAGATAATCAATTAAAAAATTAATTATAATTAAATTGAAGCTTTTTGTTGTTGTTGTTTACTGGTGGATTGTTAAACTACTTTCAGTATACATAGATATGGGCATATACATATATATATAGTACAGTGGCGCCAACTTTTGAAAAATATTGGGTTGGCTCAAAAATATTGGGTGGGCTCAAAGTTATTTTGGTAAAATGGCACAATCAGTTTGTTTTTCTTTGAAGAATGGACAGCTGGTGAAAGATGAGACTTTTAAGTCAAATTATCATGTTTAAAGATAATTGCAATTTTAAAAAAATACAGTCTCATGCATATTCCCTTGTAAAGACATACTAATATTTATTGTAATATCATCATATCATAAACATGACTACAAATTGAAAAGCACAAAATTAAAAATTTACATTTCAGTCTTATTTGATTTATGGTTGTCAGTTGGAGAATTAAAACGCGAGATCATTGGCAAAATGATTTTTGTTCTAAGGAGAAAAATGAATAATAAAATCATAATGAAATAAATAACGAAATAGAACAATGAAAATTGTGTACGCTAGAAATCAAAATTATAGGGTGGGCTCAGGCCCCAAAGAGCCCATATAAGTTGGCGTCAGTGTATATATATATATACACAGTATACACAGATATGCATAATAATTATGGGCTAATAAATAAAAACAAACTTTCGTTCATAAAGTAGAAATTTAATGTGAATAAACTAAATAGAAGTGTTCCAAGACAAATTTCTCAATTCTCCCAACCTCTCTAAACGGATACCACTCCTCTTGGCTCCGTGTATACATTATTTTACGTTTTCCTTTTAAATTAGTTTTTATGATGTCAGACCATAATCAGGGTTTCTATCAAATTTCTTTGGTTTGTTATGTTGTCTTTTGACACATTTTGCAGAGCGCAGAACCCTACAGAGTCATCATAAACAATTGAAAATATTTAACTAATAATAACACATTGCTCAGTGGTGCACAAAACAGGAATTTTAATATACATTTGTACATATTAAAATAAAATAAAACTTTCAACGTTTCGCGCCGTTATTGCATGGAACTATAACCCAGTTTAAGGTAAAATAAGAGAATCCATCGAAATCATAGCAAGAGAAAATAAACCATGTAATGATAATTTATTCTACAATATACCAAAAATATGGCATAACATCATAAAATCTTAAAATTTTTTATTCCCTTGCAATATTTTAATTTTTACTCACGTGTAAATGGCAACATTTTTAAAATTTTAATTCATTTAGATTTTAATTTAGTAGAAATATTATCTCTCGATCAAGATGCAAATGTAGTCCTTTTATTATCATATTTTCCTGAAGACGCCCGCAGAAGACGGCGCGAAACGTTGAAAGTTTTATTTTATTTTAATATGTACAAATGTATATTAAAATTCCTGTCTTGTGCACCACTGAGCAATGTGTTATTATTAGTTAAAAATTATGGTTCAAATGTTCTATATATATTTATGAAAATATTTAAATTACCAAGTATTCCGATAACATCCCTGACGCACGTTATGCACTAAAAGTCTATTAGTGGGTGACGACACCTCTCAAATGTCACCTGTCAGTGTTGTCAGCACAGAAACCTAAATCAAGATTGCCAATAAGGACAATTGCTGTGTAACTAATAATTTGGCCACCCATTCTATGCCTATTGTGAGCATCCTAAATATACAATATTTTAAATTCAATTTAACTTTGTTCAATGAACTAATAATAGATCCTAAAGATGCGTTTTTTATTCCTAAATGACTGCGAGAACCTACACATAAAAAAAATTCATTGTAAATGTTAAACATAAAAGTGTAAAGATTTTTTTTCCGAAATTCTGCTTTTAAATGAGCATATTTTATGTGTATGCATTTGTACGCACATTTTCTGTTGTGTTATGACTTTAGTTTGACTTATTACTACACTGTTAAATTTTTTTCTAAAAACAAAGAAAAAATAAAAAACGAAATTCTCTGTAATTTTACACTGGTTCTCGGTTAAATGCATTCCATTGAGTTTCTCGGTCATCTTTTTAACGATATTTCCCTTATCTTGTATCTAATCCCCTGAAAGGATTGGATATCTTTATTTAAAGATACTTTTTATCTTTATTAAATTTTGGCATTCAAAATATACACTTTTAAAATTCTTTTGTAATTTTATTAGAAATATTAAAGAAGAAAATTTAATTTAAAGATTTTTTTTAAAATTTAGAATAATGTAGAAAGGAAAAAATCATCTCACAGGGTTCCCAGCAAAACATGGCTGGCAAATTCCCTGACTTTCCATCACCAAATCTTTAAAAAATTCTCTGATCAAACGGGCATACAGCAAAATTTGCTTCTTATTTTCGCAATCTTTTGACAAAATTAGCAATTTTTTTTTCTGCAGTTGTGCTTTTTTTTTTTTTTTTTCGGGGAAATTGTTTGATGAATTTTGTGTCATTTTTCATTTCACCCCCCCCCCAAAAAAAAAGTTTTCCATGACTTGTGAGAGAATATTTATAAATTCCCTTACTTTTCGTGTATATTTTGAAATTTCCCTGATTTTCCACTTGTACTTTGAAATTCCCTGAATTTGCAAGATGCTGGGAACCCTGTCTCATCAGATTTAGTGAGGATTTTTCCCCGTTGGATCATAAAAGATGTACTTTGTACGCTATGGAAATATCTCATATATGTCGGTCAGTAAGCTCTTTTTCCAAGAGATTCAAACGCCAAGACAGCCGGGAAAAAAAAAAAAAAAAACCTAGTCGTTGGGGGCCACCGTAATACTTACCCATCATATATATGCATATATAATATATGAAAATAATACATTTGAAAACTATTTATAAAATGGATTGCAATTCAAAAACAAAACTTAAACGTGTATTTATATTTTTATTGTGCATAGTAATTCTGTATTAATGAGTTGCTGATGAATCTCTTTCGATAAATTATACAACACGCCTAACTACTCAAGTAGTACTGAATTGCGAAAAAGAAACATCCTTATAACTCCAAAAATAATAATCTTATTAACTAACAGTTTATTGCGTCGGATTAAGCGTCTCATTTCCAATTAAAATATATCTTTGAATTGAAATTTGAATGAAATACAGGGTCATGAAAAATCGAAGAATGTGGAAAAGAGGATTACAGATATTTCGGCAACTAATAATTCGATCAACTTCGTTCTTTATGCAAAATTTGTGTTATTTTATTGCCTTTTACGATCACTCCTTAAAATAAAAAAAATCTAAATTTTTTATATTACCTTTCATCAGAGCGAAATTTTCGAGAGTCCGAAAAAAATAGTTCCGGATAATCGAGGTTAGTGATATTAAATAGGCTTCGTCCCATTCTTACATACTAAGTACACACAAAATTTCAAGTCTCTGTCTCAATTCGTTCGGGAGATAGAGCGTTTACAGACAGACAGACAGACAGACGGACGGCAAAATTTTTTTTTCTAAAAATATGTTTTTCGAAATCTCCAGTGTCAAAAACGTGTAAATCTGTCAAAATTTTTTTTTCGATTTTCAAAACGATTGCAAGATTTACCCTATACTACGTATGATGGGTAAGTAAAAAAACTAGTCGTTGGGGGCCACCGTAATACTTACCCATCATGGATATGTATATGGAAATAAAACATGTGAAAACTATTTATACAATGCATTGCAATTCATAAACAAAATTTAAATATTGTTAATATACATAGTAATGCTATATTAAAGAACTGCTGATGTACCAATTTCGACAAATTATATAAAACGCCAAACTACTCAAGTAGTACCGAACTGCGTAAAAGAAACATCCTTTTAACTCCAAAAATAATAATTCTATCAACTAACAACTAACTGCGTCGGATTAAGCGTCTCATTTCCAATTAAAATATACCTCTGAATTGAAATTTGAATGAAATACAGGGTCATGAAAAATCGAAGAATGTAGAAAACAGGATTACAAATATCTCGGCAACTAATAATCCGATCGACTTCGTTCTATATGCAAAATGTGTGTTATTTTATTGCCTTTTACGACCATTCCTTAGAACAAAAAAAGACGTGTGGCACTCGAGGACTGCCGCGGTAAAGCTATTGCATAGCATTTTTTATCAACTTATGCAATCATAATTATTTATTTACTTTTTATTTATGCAGTTTTTTTTTGTCTTTGATATTAATTCAAGTTATACTTTTTGAGCGTAATGACCGATAACAAAACATTTTTTTTTTCTTTTATTGAATAAATGAGAAATTAATATCGTTTAAAATATTTTTATTACCTTACAATACATGTAGGTTAAACAAGAATTTTTATCATTGAAACTATACGTTTATGGTAGCTGAAATAAAAACATAAGTTTGAGACTTGATATTCTCAAAATATCTGAAAAATACCGCTTTAATGTCTGCCGAAGTCTGCCAAACTCAAGCGACGTTAGCCGGAGTGTTAGGTTTTTCTCGTTACGGAATTTCTTGATTCTTTCGCCGCGCTCAAAGCCCGCGATAAAAGCTATGCAATACCTTAATAAATTACCAAACAAAATTTGGCCGCAATACGAAAATTAGATCGCGAATTATAAGCATTATAAATTTTCCGATCCTCAGCGTGGGGGTCTCCTGTCACTAAAAATTAACATTGTCTCATTAAAAATTACTAAACGAAATTTGGCCGCGATACGAAAATTAGATTGCGAGTTATAAGCATTTTAAATTTTTCAACCCTCACCATGGGGGATCTCCTGTCACCAAAAATTAACACTGTCTCATAATAAATTACCAAACAAAATTTGGCCGCGCTACAAAAATTGATCGCGAGATATAAACATTTTAAATTTTTCGACCCTCACCGTGGAGGGGGGGGGGGTCTCCTGTCACCAAAAATTAACACTCTCTCATAATAAATTACCAAACAAAATTTGGCCGCGATACGAAAATTAGATCGCGAGTTATAAGTATTTTAAATTTTTCGACCCTCACCGTGGGGGTCTCCTGCCATCAAAAGTAACTCTGTCTTATAATAAATTACCAAACAATATTTGGCCGCGCTACGAAAATTATATCGCGGGTTATAAGCATTTTAAATTTTCCGAGTCTCACCGTGGGGGTCTCCTGTCACCAAAAGTAACACTGTCTCATAATAAATTACAAAACAAAATTTGGCCGCACTACGAAAATAAGATCGCGAGTTATAAGCATTTTAAATTTTTCAACCCTCACCATGGGGGATCTCCTGTCACCAAAAATTAACACTTTCTCATAATAAATTACCGAACAAAATATGGCCGCGCTACGAAAGTTAGATCACGAGTTATATGCATTTTAACTTTTTGACCCTCACCGTGGGGGGGGGGGGGGGGGTGTCTCCTGTCACCAAAATTTAACACTGTTTCATAATAAATCATTAAACAAAAGTTGCGCGCTACGAAAATTGATCGCGAGTTATAAGCATTTTAAATTTTTCGACCCTCACAGTGGGGGGTCTCCTGTCACGAAAAATTAACACTCTCTCATAATAAATTACCGAACAAAATATGGCCGCGCCACGAAAATTAGATCACGAGTTATATGCATTTTAACTTTTTGACCCTCACCGTGGGGGGGGGGGGGTCTCCTGTCACCAAATTTTAACACTGTTTCATAATAAATCATTAAACAAAATTTGGCAGCCCTACGAAAATTGATCGCGAGTTATAAGCATTTTAAATTTTTCGACCCTCACCGTGGGTTGTCTCCTGTCACCAAAAATTAACAATTTCTCATAATAAATTACCGAACAATATATGGCCGCGCTACGAAAGTTAGATCACGAGTTATAAGCATATTAACTTTTTCGACCCTCACCGTGGGGGTTCTCCTGTTACCAAAATTTAACACTGTTTCATAATAAATCATTAAACAAAATTTGGCCGCGCTGCGAAAATTGATCGCGAGTTATAAGCATTTTAAATTTTTCGACCCTCACCGTGGAGGGGGTCTTCTGTCACCAAAGATTAACACTCTCTCATAATAAATTACCAAACAAAATTTGGCCGCGATACGAAAATTAGGTCGCGAGTTATAAGCATTTTAAATTTTTCGACCCTCACCGTGGGGGTCTCCTGTCACCAAAAGTAACTCTGTCTTGTAATGAATTACCAAACAAAATTTGGCCGCGCTACGAAAATTATATCGCGAGTTATAAGCATTTTAAATTTTTCGACCCTCACCGTGGGGGGGGGGGGGTCTCCTGTCACCAAAAGTAACACTGTCTCATAATAAAATACAAAACAAAATTTGGCCGCACTACGAAAATAAGATCGCGAGTTATAAGCATTTTAAATTTTTCAACCCTTACCATGGGGGATCTCCTGTCACCAAAAATTAACACTGTCTCATAATAAATTACCAAACAAAATTTGGCCGCGCTACAAAAATTGATCGCGAGTTATAAACATTTGAAATTTTTCAACCCTCACCATGGGTTGTCTCCTGTCACCAAAAATTAACACTTTCTCATAATAAATTACCGAACAAAATATGGCCGTGCTACGAAAGTTAGATCACGAGTTATATGCATTTTAACTTTTTGACCCTCACCGTAGGGGGGGGGGGGTCTCCTGTCATTAAAATTTAACACTGTTTCATAATAAATCATTAAACAAAATTTGGCCGCGCTACGAAAATTGATCGCGAGTTATAAGCATTTTAAATTTTTCGACCCTCACCGTGGGGGTCTCCTGTCACCAAAAGTAACTCTGTCTTGTAATGAATTACCAAACAAAATTTGGCCGCGCTACGAAAATTATATCGCGAGTTATAAGCATTTTAAATTTTTCGACCCTCACCGTGGGGGGGTCTCCTGTCACCAAAAGTAACACTGTCTCATAATAAAATACAAAACAAAATTTGGCCGCACTACGAAAATAAGATCGCGAGTTATAAGCATTTTAACTTTTTGACCCGCACCGTGGGAGGGGGTCTCCTGTCATCAAATTTTAACACTGTTTCATAATAAATCATTAAACAAAATTTGGCCGCGCTACGAAAATTGATCGCGAGTTATAAGCATTTTAAATTTTTCGATCCTCACCGTTGGGCGGGTCTCCAATCACCAAAAGCTACATTATCCTACCTTGTTTTATCTTAAGACGATTTTTTTCTATACACATTCTATCAGGAATTTATTGAAACTATAGATTTATGGTAACTGAAATAAGAAACATAAGTTTGAGATTTGATATCCTCTAAATATCTGAAAAATACCGCGTCAATATCTACCGAAGTCTACCGAAGGATACCATGCCGAAGTCTGCCGAGCTGAAACGACGTTAGCCGAGTGTTAGGTTTTTTCGTTACGGATGTGTTAGAATTTTTCGCGTTACGGAATTTTTGGATTCGGTCGCCGCGCTCAAAGCCCGTGATAAAAGCTATGCAATAGCTTTAAAAATTCGAAAATTTTTATATACCTTTCATCAGAACGAATTTTTCGAGAGTCCTAAAAAAAATTGTTCCGGATAATCGAGATTTCTGATATTAAATAGGCTTCGTCCCATTCTTACATACTAACCACATACAAAATTTCAAGTCTCTATCTCAACTTGTTCGGGAGATAGAGCGTTTACAGACAGACAGACAGACAGACGGACGGCAAAATTTTTTTTCTAAAAATATGTTTTTCGGAATCTCTCCTATCTAAAACGTGTAAATCCGTCAAAAAATTTTTTTCGATTTTCAAAACGATTGCAAGACTTACCCTATACTACGTATGATGGGTAAGTAAAAAGCGTTAAAATTTAATGATACAGCAGTTGAAGTTTGCTCGGAAAATTCAAGTTCTTTGAAGATTGAGTGATTCACTAATTTTAAAAACTAAATCAAATTATTATCATTAAGAGTAAATTTACAATCTTGTGTATTTTTAACGATGTTAATTTACAAAGTCTATTTTAAATTTACCAAATAACGCCTCTGTTATTTAACATAATCTCGGTTTTTCTAGTCTCTGTAGTTTTACATCAGACTTGAGGTGATGGATTATCCGTAGATTCTCTGTAATTTCGCAGAAATTTTTTTACCAGTGTATGAGCGCTTTAAAATGTAATAAAATTTTATGCATCGTCTTACGCATCCTGGATTTACATTAATTTTAATTTAATTGAACCTTGCTCATGGAGCTGATACTGTGTTCCAAAGATTTGTATTTAGTTTCTCAATGTCTACCAAAACTGTACATTTTTAACAATATTTTTTGCAATATATGAACATTACAAAAAAAAAAAAAATTATAATTTTTTTTCTGCCCATAAATCATATTTTCTGTAAAAGCATTTGTACGTATATTTTCTATTATATATGAACATTGAAAGCAAAATCGTAATGATTTTTGCGCCCATGTTTAAATATGGATTTTTTATGTGGAAACATTTATACATTCATTTTCTATTGCGTTATGACTTTGCTTTATTATTAAGAGCGCTTTAAAATGTAATAAAATTTTATGCATCTTTTTGCGCATCCTGCTACATTAATTTTAATTCAATTGTACCTTGTTCATGGAAACGATACTGTGTTCCAAGGATTTGTATTTAATTTCTCTATTTCTATCGAAACTGTACATTTTTAAAAATATTTTTTACAATATATGAGCATTATAAACAAAATTTTAATGATTTTTGTGTCCATATTTAAATAATCATATTTTCTGTGAAAGCATTGGCAAGCATATCTTCTGCTATATATGAACATTATAAATAAAGATGTAATGGTTTTTGTGCCTATATTTAAATGCCTATATTTGTTGCGTATGTATTTGCATGCATGTTTTATATTGTGTATGATTTTCCTTTCGCTTATTATTGTAAGAATTTTAAAATGTAACATGGTTTTATGCATATTAAAACTGATATTCAAATATTGTGAGAATTTATCTTTGTACAAATCTTTCTACATTCAGGTCAAAGGATTATAATTTTGAAACACTGTGACAATTTAAACTGCATACACTACATGACCTTGACCATTAATGACCGGATACTTTCAATTTTAGACATTTCGTCGACTATTTAAAAATATATTTGTTAGATTCTTCTGGAATTTCAGGATTATAAAGATTATCGTTAGTGTTAAATTCAGGGGGTGGCCCGCAGGGAAATCCCCCCCCCCCCGGAGCAATTAAATGTCTCCCCAGAAATTTTGAGATTATTGGTTTACCGTGGTAAAAAAGAGCAATTTTCCTCCCGTAACTTCATAATGTTCCCCCCCCCCGGAGGTACAGATATCCCTCCCTGAGAAAAGTATCTGTATTCAACACTGATTATGGTTGACCAGTGCCGTAGCTAGAAGTGAACATAAAGAGGGGGGGGGGGGCT
Source organism: Maratus speculifer (assembly GCA_964019185.1). NCBI lineage: Eukaryota > Metazoa > Arthropoda > Arachnida > Araneae > Salticidae > Maratus > Maratus speculifer. The sequence goes on along the minus strand of OZ025302.1, from coordinate 160,371,944 downwards.
CATAATTTTTTTTTCTGTCTCTCTGACACAGAAAGATAAATTAGTCCATATTCGCATTGTAAATACTATGTTTCTTATTAAACTGTTGTAATAACTTCTTTTTATGCTAAAAAAAAAGTATATGATGTGAAAATTTTGTGTGTATAACAGGTGCCCAATTAAGCATCGTGTTAGCTTCATATGTACAAATAGCATTAGGGAGTGTTGAAACACTTATTTTAGATACAATTTAATAATTTTGCAAAACTGTGAAAGGGTCTCAAAACTAAATTAGATTTTTGAACAGAATTTCATTTGAATTTTCGGAACAGAAATTCATTTTGTGACCTTGGAATCTTTTCCAGGGGGTGGTGCGGTGGGGGGAGGCTCAAAATATTTATGAGGGGGCTGAGCCGTCCATACCGCCCCCTTAGCTATGACCCTGTGGTTGACTTCATATTTAACAACGCCCATTTGGAAAGGTAGGCAATTAATTAATAATTATAAATAAATATATAAAATTAAACTTAATAGCTTTTTTTTTTTTTTTTTTTTTTTTTTTTTTCTAAATGGAAAAATTTTGAACAGAACAAAACATGCTTATACCATACCATACTGTACGTTTCCTCCAAATTAATTTTAAAAATTTCTTTTTTTTTTAAATAAAATCTTTTAATTAAATATACTTTTCAAATACAGAAACATATGCTGTCACAATTGTCTAAAAAACAGCTCTTGTACATTTTTAATTTGATTAAAACAGTATCTTCAGGTGTAAAAATTTTTAAATGGTCTTGTACAATTTTAGTATGTTTATAAAAGGTTAGATGGCGCCAGCAAAACTAATGGACATATATTCGTCGAGTAACATCATTTATCTTGCACATAAATTATAAAAAAATATTTATACTTGGAAAATATTTATATATAAGTAAAAAAATCAGTAAATGGAAATAAAATTAAAAAAAAAAAATCCCTTTTAAAGTAAACTTTTTTTTTTGGGGGGAGGGGGGGGGGAATGTAAAAATTGAAATTTTGCGATGCTCAGAAGTTAAAAAGAATTGTGATAAAAAGAAGTTAATTAAATCTAACTGTTTAACTCATTTTGCGCACAGATTGACATTTCGTATTAAAATTAAAATCCGAATAATTTAATTACTACGGATTAAAATTAAAATCCATTGTAAAAAGCAATAGTATATGTAAAAAATTAAAATCCAAATATTTTAATTACTACGGATTGAAATTAAAATCCGTAGTAAAAACAAAAAGTAATAGTATATGTAAAAAATTCACATAAAATAGACATAATAATAATCAAAAATGAAACGAAAATCAGCATAAAAAGCTATGACATCAAACAACTTTAAATCATCTAAATAAGAAATACGAATTCTCTGTTAAAGTGTTAAGTTGTCCAATAGCTATTCGATTTAAAAAAATATTATTCAACTATTGCACATTTTTTAATGAAATTTAATTTATCATGTTGCTCTGATAGCAGATAAAACGATATATTTATAGTGAGAAAGGAGAATAAAAAGTTTTGCTAATGTTTGTGATTGGATGTTTTTCCTTATTTTTTTAAAAAAGGTTACAACTAAGCGCAATTAAATAATCTCTATTTATCTGCATGCGAGGTAAAACCTTATTATTGCACCGTGGCGTACGTAATATGTATATCTCCCATTGCAGTAAACATGTAGAGCTGGTTGGAACTCGCGCAATTACGGGTTAAACGTAAAAAAAAAAAAAAAAAAAAAAAAAAAAAAAAAAAAAAAAAAATGTAATTTAACAAATTACAACAATTACAGGAAAAATTATTTTTTTTTTCAAACAGTAGCGTAGCTAGTTTTTTGGCACCCGGGGCCAGCAAGAAATTTTGCGCCCCCACCCCAATATAGATATATAACAATTTCTCTCAATTTGGCGCCCCTAGGCCTCGGCGCCCGGGGCGGACGCCCCCCTTGCCCCCCCTTAGCTACGCCACTGTTTTCAAAGACTAAAATTTAAGACAAGTAAATTGAATATTTAAAAAAATAAAAATAAAAAACATCATTTTTATAATTATCAAAGCGTGGCTCACGTGGTAACAGAGTCATGTTACGTACGCCATGAATTAAAGGTCAATATTCTTGGACCAACAATAAGCAAATTTTAAATTTTCGGTACTGAAAATTTTAAACTTCTAAACATCGCACATTTTAAAAATTTTCACCGTCGTATAGAGAAAAAAATTACTTTTAAATTAAATTTTTTTGATAGCTGTATCTCAATTTGTTTTTTAACTGTTAATTTTATTTTTGTTTTTAATACTTTTTTGTCATTGTGGCAACAAAAGTTTGCCAGATAAGTCTCAGATATATCTATTCTTGTCCGAGAACAACAACCATTTTCCAAATTATTAAAAAGAGAAAGATTCGGTAAAAAATTATATAACAATATCTATATAATGTTTTTGAATTTTTGATTGCAGTCGTAAATGGGCCCCCTACAGGGCCTGATTACCGCACTGGTCAACTTGGCCATGGTCTTGGACCCACTGTTGTTGGGGGCCCAAAATTGAATAAAATAATTTAGAAAAAGAAGTCTTGAAATTAAAGTAAACAAATAAATGAACAATATTTGTTTATTTAATAATACAACATTTAATGCATTAATTTGAAATTAAAGTTATTCCAAATATATTATGAAATGAGTTTTAAATTAGATTAGAAAAAAGAATGAAACGTTTGTAAGTTAAATAACATAAATACAATACGACCGAGAAAATATTGGATCCTTATCGCTTGAGTTCGATAAACATAAAAAAGGACCTAAAATTGAATATTTTATTTATTATTAAATTTTATACTTATTCTGAAAAGTTGTATTATCACCAAAAATGCAATTATGTATATCATTTTGTATAATTTAGCTCATCAAGTAAAAAAATGAGACTACTACAAAATTCTGTCTTTTCATATTAACTGCTTACTAATTTTATGCGTTATCTTTTATTGCATTAAAAAAACGTAATTTAAATCGCACATATTTAAATCAGCGACATTTGTATTACACAATTAAATAATATTTCTTCTTAGTATATTTTATGTTAATATTTAATCGTACTTATTTTCTCTTATTACTCTTATTACTCTTATTACTTATTATAATCTTATTTATTCTATACATATTTACAATAATATTTCAAACTTAAACTTTATTCTAAGCAACTTGATTGATTGTTTGGCAGACGGCTTGAGACCTGTGCTTCGCCATAGGCGCATTGTCTCGACTACTAGACATTTAAGCAACTTTTTAAAGCAATATTTTATAGAAACAAAAGAATTACGTTTCCATTCACACAGAAGCAATTACATTATATTTAATAATTCTCTTGTAGTTCACCCCTTCCGATAGTATGATGTAGTTCACTCCTTGCTGACTTCTTCTGTAAGTCGCTTGATGGGGGAATGTGACGTCAGATGAATAATGTGCATTGAAGCATGGCCAACTAGATCTATACGGTCATTCTATTTGAGATTAATGTATGAAGCCTCCCGCCAGAGGACTCTGATGCCCTGCCCTAGTTATTCTGACCAAAACAATGACCATGTGCGTAGAACAGAAACCAGCTTATTCAATGCTAATTTGGGCAGGGTTTGCGCCACGTGGTCCAATGAAATGGTTCAGGGTTTGAAGCTGAATCCATATTTACTTTTTTGGATGTTTTTAGGTAAATGCGCAGGACGTTATAGATCTAGTTTGCTATGACTAAAGCTAATAGTTTTTAGTGTTAATTTTTTTTTTTTTTTTTTCTGATGGCAGTACAGGGATTTGGTATTATACGTTAAACAAAAAACGTGAATTTTGATCCATAAAACTGAACCATTTTCAAATTACTATTATTTTTTACATAATTATCAAAACAACATATTGATTGCTGAATTTTCTCTTTACTTACCTTGAGATCAAGCTCCATGTGTTAAAAAAATCAAAAAAAAATTCCCGAAATTTTGCGAATTATTTAAAATCAAACTTGCAATCATTTTAGCTATGGAATGTGGAAATTTTCAAATTTCGATTGTAAAGGAAATCACTTCTGAATAGTAAGTAATTTAAAACTTATAGTTACAAGCTGTCTTCAAATGATATTTAACTAATTTTTGTAAAATTACTGAAGATTTTTAGTCATTAATATTGTTGTTAAATTACGATGGAGCAAAGTACTGAAGATGCGGCCGACAATTTTGGCTTGGTTTCAGATGATCCTGGAAAAGCTAGTACAGAGAAAATCGAAGATTTTGACGAATTATTGTCTACTGTATTCGAATACAAATACAATTCTTGTAGCACATCAACTGAAGAAATTGCACCATGTGTTGATGAAAAACAATCTGAGAACAAAAATTCCTGTGAGCTGTTGGAGGCAAGTGTAATTACCACCGGTGCTTTGTCTGCCACTGATGAAAACAATCAAAATGCAGAATTAATGACGGATGAAAAGCAAATTACCAATCATGGTGATAATAAAAACGATGATAAAGAGAATATGATAAGTTCGCAAATGGTGAAAAAATCAACCGAAGAAAAAGAAAGTAAAACAGCGAAAAAAGTTCATTTTAAATCAGTAGTTGAAACTGTTATGTATGAACCAAAGTTGAGCATATGGGAGAACTATAATTATACTGAAGAATTCTGTGTAGAAAATTTGTTTGCGGATGTTTTTAATGAAAAGAGATCTCTGCCTGGCGGGATGAATCGTACCCGTTGGAAATCAGAAATTAATCTAGCTACTTATTCAAAACCATGTAACCAGTGTTCGATCATGGAAGAATGGGTCAGATGTGAACATGGATTTCGTCGGTTGTAAGTTATTTTTGTCATTTCTGATTAAATTATTTATTATTTACTTAGGGAAGAGTTTCGTATCCTGTGCCGCTTAGTGCGGCTGGGGAAGAGTTCCATGGTCCTATTCTGGTTGCGTAATTGGCGAAAGAATCGAAAATGGGCCAAAAGGTCATTTTAGCGTCACACCAAAATTTTCAAGATGGAAGAAAAACATGGTTTTTAAATTTTTACAAACATGTATTTTTATGTTATAAACGATATGTATACATTATTTTAATACATTTTATATGTGTAATTACAGATATTGATATACATATGTGAATACATATTACAAATACATATAAAAAATATATATGCAATGGTATTGTTTATTCACAAGTTGAAGTCAAGTAATAAAAAAAAACGACCTGCATTGCTAAAGATCGTAACAACCACTTTGATACTTTTATCGCAAAAAAAGCTCGCCAAAGAAACCAGAACAGAATAGATATGGAACACTTCCGTGCGGTTGGCTAAAAAACTTCAAAAACATGCCAGAAGTCTGTTTTAGCATCTTACCAAATTTTTATTTATATTAAGGTGACAGAGATATCATATACGCACCTCATTGGTGCGATATTTTTATGACACCAATTTGACAAAAACTTCATTTTCAAATACCAGTTACATGTATATTTTTTAAACATTTTCTATTACTTTAAAAAGCAAATTATAATAATTAAAAAAGCGCCAGTGTGATGCGTATATGACACCTGTGCCTTAATATGATATATATTATAAATATATGAAATGTATACAGTAGTAAAAATAAACGTAAGTATGTAATATTTATTTATGGCCAGATAAATTATGGATACTTTTCGTTAGCCGGACGCCAGTTATAAATAAACAAATGGTACTTCTTGGTTAACCCGTCGACCAATTTCGGCAAATTTTACAAATCGCCAAACTAACAGCAAACTACACATATTGACGTAATTTTTATTTTAAATAACGAAAAACAGATAATTAGTAGAATATTGATAAAAATACAAATTAAAAGTCTAAATAAAAATCATTTAAAGACATTTTAAACACGTTTATCGTATTTAATGTTATTGGATGTGACATTCACGATCATCCATTACCGGCATTTAATCTTATAGTTTGGCGATAGATTTTTGGTCGACGGGATAACCAAGTAGTACAAAATAAATATCTATGCACATATATATTACAATTTTTCCCCACCAAAATTAACCTCATAGGTACTGTATTGTTTTCCTTTTAATAATATTCCGTATTTATTCCGGCTTATTAAATTAAAATTCTAATATTAGATCTAATTATTAATTTTTATAAAAACGAATAAATTTTTTTAATTTGCCTTAAAAAATATTTATAAGCATAAATCTAAAAAAAGGCTCAACGTTACAAATATTCTTAAATAAACTGTATTTTTCAAAATTTCTAATAAAACTCACTTTTCCCCTATTTTTATCAACTCTTTTTAAAAGTCTTGTTAAATTTATTCCCCCCCCCCAAAAAAAAACACTTGTTCAGAACAAGGCTACCTTATCATAATATGAAGGCTTGTCATTCGCCAAGTTTCCTTTGACCGCAGTACAGGGGGCAATGAAACCACATGATTTTCCCGTTGGTAGCGCCATCTAATGTGAGAAACTGAAATGTTTTCCATTTTTTCCTATGGGATTATTAGCAGTAGTATGCACCAGGTGGCGTTACTTACGAGACAAAGTCATATAATAAGTTGGCAATTATAGGGACAATTTCAACAATAGATTTTCTCCTGAATGCGAGGCCTTGATACTATGATAAGGGGGCCTTGGTTCAGAACATCGCTTTTTTTTATTTTTTTTCCTTCGCGTTTTATATTTATTGCGCATCAATAGATTCATTTCTTTTCTTTTTTCTGTGAAATTATCGTCTGTGGAATGCATTCGAATTTTAATTACTTTCGATTATTTAAAAAGATAAATAATAATTTTTTAATAAGTTATGGCTCGCGAAACATCCCATCCCGCCACTTTTAGTATCGGTGCCGGAGGACGGCTTCTGTTTGCATGAAAAGATCGTGTTGGGGATTATAGTATGTTCTAGAAACTATATTTTTTACTTAAGCTAGGATGCCCGGAGATAAAAATTTTATTCAGTTTTGAGCGTGCTGATGAAAAACTCTGACGAATGCTGCTTTTATTTAATGGAACGTTTGTTCTTGAAGTGGAGAGCATTTCTCTGAGGATGACTACAGAAATAAATAGTTAATTTGAAATTGTGATGAAGGTGTTTTTTTTTTTTTTTTTTTTTTTTTTTTGTTGTCTTCAACTGCGCCACGACTCCTACCACGTAAAACGGGGAAACCATATTCTTTTAACGCAACCCAATTATATTGCGATGATTCCTCTGGTTCTCTATCTCAGTGTGTCATAATTTCGCCAATCATGCCAGCCGGAACAGAATATGGAACTCTTCCCAAAATCGTGCAAAACTCTGTTTTAGCATCGTATCAAATTTTTATTTTATTTACTAGGGGGGCCCCGCCCCTTTGCTCGCTATGCTCGCCAATCCCCCGCGTAATCGCTTCGCGATTCCAAATTATTGGCTACCCCTGCTTGCTGCGCTCGCCAATATCCCATGGTATGAATAAGCAGTTGCAGACCTTTCAAATGATGTGTCACACGACTGATCTTGTAAAGAAATTTAAAATGTGCCCCCCTGGGGAGAGCAGAGTGTGGGGGTGACACACAAGACATCCATAATATGAATAAGCAGTTGCAGACCTTTCAAATCTTGTGTAACATGACTGGTGTTGTAAAGAAATTAAAAATGTGTCCCCCCTGGGGAGCAGAATGGGGGATAACACTCAAGACATCCTTTAAATGAATAAGCAGTTGCAAACCTCTCAAATGATGTATCAAACGACTGATGTTGTAAAGAAATTAAAAATTTGGCGAAATATTACAGTTATCGCCAAGTTGGCGTCACTTTTGACAGCTAATTTTGGTCGCCAAATTTGGCGATATATCGCCAAGTTGGCGACAAACTTGGCGATTGTTGGCGATGGTAACCTTTTCTCTCTTTATGGTAACCCATATGGCGATGCATAGACGGAGCCCTTTCCTGATTGGTCTATTCGACTCATGGAAGGAGTGGACAACCCGGATTCGTTAGTTCCGGAAATCTTCCACATCAGCATCATTCCAGGAGTCATTCCTTTTAAGGCTAGTTTTTTTTTACTATAGAAGGATATTATATTAACATAGCACAGATGTATAAAGTTAAAATTATTTACAACGTTAGAACACCAGAATATTCGAATTCCAAGCATACCGGTTTCGGTAGCATATAGCATACCTTCCTCAGTGCTAAAGATAGTGGAGATTTGCTCATATATATATAGGGAGGATGGGGATTCAAGTGATAAGTTTCTTGACCAATAGGAAAACAGAGGATCCTAGGCAACAGCCAATAGGAAAACAGAGGATCCTAGGCAACAGCCAGTAGGAAAACAGGGAACAGTTAATAGGAAAATTGGGTGGAAAATGGAAAAGATATTGCGAGAATTGCATTAAAAGATTAAGAAAAATTAGTTTTAATGTAATATTTCCAACAGTCTGATAATGGTGGAATAGCAAAATCACAATTAACAAGATTAGGAAGATTTTTATGGATATGGAAAGCTTCAAGGAAGTTGAAAATATATATCCATAAAAATCTTCCTAATCTTGTTAATTGTGATTTTGCTATTCCACCATTATCAGACTGTTGGAAATATTACATTAAAACTAATTTTTCTTAATCTTTTAATGCAATTCTCGCAATATCTTTTCCATTTTCCACCCAATTTTCCTATTAACTGTTCCCTGTTTTCCTATTGGCTGTTGCCTAGGATCCTCTGTTTTCCTATTGGCTGTTGCCTAGGATCCTCTGTTTTCATATTGGTCAAGAAACTTATCACTTGAATCGCCATCCTCCCTATATATATATGAGCAATTCTGACGTTATGTTTGTCAGACTTTGGCTATGACTTGAATTGTTCCATGCATCATTTCTCTACTAGAGGTAAGGAGTTGATCTCTCCAGGCACTCTGACAATTATCTCGTCCAAGTCCAAGTATCTTTAGCACTGAGGAAGGTATGCTATATGCTACCGAAACCGGTATGCTTGGAATTCGAATATTCTGGTGTTCTAACGTTGTAAATAATTTTAACTTTACCATATTACACCAGGCAACAACCTATTATTATAGCACAGATGTCATATACATTTCACATTGGTGCGTTTTTTTATGATTTTTTTCGCTAATTTAGCGAAAATTTCATATTCAAATAGCTGTTGCATATATATTTTTTAATCATTTTCTTTAACTTTATAAAAGGAAATAATAATAAATAAAAAAGGTTCAATGATAATTATAGAAAAAAAAAAAAACAATTTATTTCATAAAATAAAATAAAATAAAATATGCTTTAAAAAAATACTAACCGACTTCAAAAAAAGAATTAATCTTGGCGACAACTTGGCGCTAACGTTTTAATAAGATGATTTGAAAACGATTGCAACAATGAAAGATTATTTGCGCCAAATCATTATTTTTTTAAATTCAAATTTACATTTTTTTTATCTAAAAAAATTCTAATCATCAGAAATTAATGAAAATAAAATGGGACCACATGGATATCTTAAACTTTGAAACAAAAAAAGTATTATTAAAATCGATTCATATTTAAAGAATTAATGAGTGAACAAGAAATACATACAGGTCGAAATCATAACCTACTCCTTGAAGTCAGATAATAAAAGCAAATAAACAATTTATTAATAGATAAATAACAATAGCCGGGTTACCATGTCAGGCATATAATCGCATTTTGTTGCAATCACACCAACGTTGTGCGTATCTGTGCCATGATGGGCTACGATAAATAAGATTGGTGATTGAAAACAATTTCTGATGATCTATCTCTGTCAATCGAATAATGATTATATCCGTAAGTACCAAAAAAAAAAAAAAAAAAAAATCCATATTTCTACCGTTGCCCGCTTTTTTTTGGGGTGCATATATGACATCTGTGTCATATATACAGTGTCTCACATAAGTGATGGGACACTTGTGCTTTACAAAATGAAACTAATCAAATAAATTAAAAAAACATGCACACATTTTTTGTGCATGTGTGTTTCATACTTGGGTGTGTTTCATACTTAAATTTAGTAAAGATTATTACATAACATACATTTTGTCAAAATATTAAAATATTAATTTAATAAAATACAAATGTTTAGAACGGAGCAAAAAATAGCTCACATAAGTGATGGGACACCATTATATATGCAACAAAAATCGTCTGAAAAGCAATAAAAATATTTTTTGGGGTTTTATTTTTACTTAAAAGCAATTGGCAATAATTTATAAAATCGTCTGCAGTATTTCTCTCCAGTTTGTTTTGGAATTTTTGTGTTTTTTAGCTCTGTGTAGCCATGAATGCTAAACGAAAAGGAACTTCGCCTGAAATTCGAAAATTAGTTATTAATTTGCATATTGAACGTGGAAAATCTATTAGAAAAACTGCTGAAACAGTTAACTTGAGTCGTTTAACAGTTTTCAATATCATTAAACGATATAAAAAGAATTTTATGATTCAGGATAAAAGAAGACCTGGCCGACCATCAAAGCTATCCAATGGAATAAAGCGAATTATCGTTCGAAATATTAAAAAAAATCCAAGAAATAGTGCTTCAAAAATTGCTGCTGATTTACAAGTATTATGTGGAATGACCTGAGACTATTAGACGGGTAATTCGATCTGCTGGATATCACGGTAGAGTAGCCAGGAAAAAATTCTTCGTAAGTGAAAAGAATAGAAAACTCAGACTAGCTTTCACAAAATCCAACATAAATAAGAATTCTGATTACTGGAATAAAGTTATATTTGCTGATGAGAGTAAATTTAATCCTGTCAAAAACATGAATGTGAAACGATGCCAAGTTCGTTAAAGGTTTCGCTAATAAAATAAGTGAGATCTAACTGCAAACCAAGTTCTTTCGGAGCTCCTTTAATCATAACTCCTGTCATGTATAATATTATTCAATTGCTTAAAATGATTTGTTATGTTACTTGTTATTCAATAGAGCGGCTTAGCAAGTTTTCTTTTATTCAATTTTTTCTATTTAGTTGATCAGAAATTAAAGTTGATCCCTCCCTTAACTTATCAGTACTCTAACTTCAATATACTTATTCGAACACTCGATTGACTAGATCTTTGCCAATCAGATTCTAGATTAAATTATAATCCGACTCAAAGATTAAAGTTGGTAGCTGAAAACTTGCCAAGTCGCTCTATTGAATAACAAGTAACATAACAAATCATTTTAAGCAATTGAATAATATTATACATGACAGGAGTTATGATTGAAGGAGCTCCGAAAGAACTTGGTTTGCAGTTAGATCTCACTTATTTTATTAGCGAAACCTTTAACGAACTTGGCATCGTTTCACATTCATGTTTTTGACAGGATATCATTATTTTTTGTCAAATCACTTCTTTTATGAGCGAAACCTTTAACGAACTTGGCATTTTTTCACATTCATGTTTTTGGTAGGATATCATTATTTTTTGTCAAATAAGTAGGTATTTGTTTCCTTTTTGAAATAAATAGGTTAAATTAGTTTTATTTAATATTAATTAATCTTTCAGTTTTTTCCTGCATTTATTCACTGCTTTTTTTCAGTCAAATTTAAAAATTTAACATTAGAACTGCTTATGGTCCTTTAAATTCCACTAATAAGGATGTTTCTTTTACCTGATTGGGTACTACTTGATTATTTCGTCGACAAAAAATGTTTGTAGCCAACTTGGCGAAATATCGCTATATTGACAACAAAAATTACGCACCAAAAGTCATGCTAACATGGCGCTATTTCTGATATTTTGCCAAATTCCCATAGATCCCCATTAAAATCTGGTAATTTATCCAATAATTTTATTAAAGCAAGAACTGTCGCCGTCATTTTGGCATCTTTTTTTTCTCTTTAAATCGGTTCGCTAATTACCCAAGATTGCTTAAATATTGCTATTTAGAAAGTTTTTAGAACGCTTTTCGCGCATTTTTACCCCTTTTAAATTTTGTATTTGTTAACAAATGCTCTTAGTGATCATTTATATCTTATAATTAATGAACATGCCAGATTTTATGTTTTTAGGCCCTTAACATACAGACATCGCATTTTTAGAACGCTTTTTGCTGTTTTACCCCCTTTGGATTAGTGGAATCGACATAAGATATAGCCTATATTGGAGCAAGGACTATCACCATCATTTTGATATCATTACTTTTAAGATCGGTTTGTTGCTTGCTGAAATTGCTTTAAAATTCCAATTTAGAACATTTTTAGAACGCTTTTCGCACATTTTCAGCCCTTTTGTATTCCGTATTTCTTATCAAATGCCCTTAGAGATCATTTATATCTTATAAATAATTAACATGCCAAATCTTATAGTTCTAGGTCCTTCAATAACACAAACGTTGCATTTTTAGAATGTTTTTTTGCTTCTTCACCCTCTTTTGGTTAATGGTATACTCATAAAATATAGCCTATGTTTGAACAGGGGCGAATACCATCATTTTGGTATCATTAATTTTGAAATCGGTTCGGTGGTTTCAGAGATTAGCCCCGATACTCGCTAAAAGTGTCGCCAACTTGGCACTATTTCTGATATTTCGCGAAATTCCCATAAACTCTAAAATGCCAAACTTTATGTTTCCAGTCCTGTCCCTTAATATACAGACATCGCATTTTTAGAATGTTTTTATGCTCTTTTACCTCCTTTGGGTTAGTGTAATCGACATAAGATATATCCTATGTTGGAGCAAAGACTGTCATCATCATTTTGATATCATTACTTTTAAGATCGGTTTGTTGTTTGCTGAGATTGTTTTAAAATTGGTATTTCGAACTTTTTTAGAACGCTCTTCGCAAATTTTCACCCATTTAAATTTGATATTTTTTAGCAAATGTCATCAGTGATCATTTATATCTTATAAATAATTAGCATGCCAAATTTTGTGCTTCTAGGCCCTTCAGTAAAACAAAAATCACATTTTTAGAATGTTTTTCGCTTCTGAATCCTCTTTTGGTTAGTGGCACAGACATAAGATATAGTCTATGTTTGAACCGGGGCGAATACCATCATTTTGGTACCATTACTTTTGATATCGGTTCGGTAGTTTCAGAGATTAGCCCTAATACTCGCCAAAAGTGACGCCAACTTGGCACTATTTCTGGTATTTTGTGAAATTCTCATAAACTTCCATTACAATCCAATAATTTATCCTCTAACCAACCATTAATGTTTAATTAATGGTGATTTCTGATTTTTTCCTATTTATAGATCCAATAACCTACCTCCACACCAAATTTCAACTTCCTAAGTCACCTGGAAGTAGTCAAACATTTCTATGAGTGAGTCAGTGAATCAGTGAGTCAGTGAGTCAGTGGTAAAAACAGTGGTTTTCAGGCGTCAATTTCTCGTGAACGGTAAAAGATTTTTTAAAAAAAAATTAGGATTTGAAAATTAGAAGATGGTCTTACACGACACAAAAAATTGCAAGTGTGTAGGTCAAATAGAATTTAAGTTATTGAGGGGTCAAAAGTGGCTCGAAATGGTTCGAGTAATATAACCCACGGCCGGTTATCGCCTTTTATTTTATGAACTTGGCTGACACACTGTCGTATGTCTAGAAATTCCCTTAGAGATAATTTATATCTTATAAATAATTAATATGCCAAATATTATAGTTCTAGGTCCTTCAGTAACACAAAAGTTGCTCTTTTAGAATGGTTTTGCTTCTTCACCCTCTTTTGGTTAATTGTATACGCATAAAATATAGCCTATGTTTGAACTCGGGCGAATACCATCATTTTGGTATCATTAATTTTGAAATCGGTTCTGTGGTTTCAGAGATTAGCCCCGATACTCGCCAAAAGTGTCGCCAACTTGGCACTATTTCTGATATTTCTCGAAATTCCCATAAACTCTAAAATGCCAAACTTTGTTTCCAGTCCTGTCCCTTAATATACAGACATCGCATTTTTAGAATGTTTTTTGCTCTTTTACCTCCTTTGGGTTAGTGTAATCGACATAAGATATATCCTATGTTGGAGCAAAGATTGTCATCATCATTTTGATATCATTACTTTTAACATCGGTTTGTTGTTTGCTGAGATTGTTTTAAAATGGGTATTTCGAACTTTTTTAGAACGCTCTTCGCGGATTTTCACCCATTTAAATTTGACGTTTTTTAGCAAATGTCATTAGTGACCATTTATATCTTATAAATAATTAACATGCCAAATTTTGTGCTTCTAGACCCTTCAGTAAAACAAAAATCACATTTTTAGAATGTTTTTCGCTTCTGAACCCTCTTTTGGTTAGTGGCACAGACATAAGATATAGTCTATGTTTGAACCGGGGCACAATCATTTTGGTACCATTAATTTTGAAATCGGTTCGGTAGCTTCAGAGATTAGCCCTGATACTCGCCAAAAGTGTCGCCAACTTGGCACTATTTCTGGTATTTTGTGAAACTCTCATAAACTTCCATTGTAATCCAATAATTTATCCTCTAACCAACCATTAATGTTTAATTAATGGTGATTTCTGATTTTTTCCTATTTATATATCCAATAACCTACCTCCACACCAAATTTCAACTTCCTAAGTCACCTGGAAGTAGTCAAACATTTCTATGAGTGAGTGAGTGAATCAGTGAGTCAGTGGTAAAAACAGTGGTTTTCAGACGTCAATTCCTCGTGAACGGTAAAAGATTTTTAAAAACAATTTTAGGATTCGGAAATTAGAAGATGGTCTTACACGACACAAAAAATTGCAAGTGTGTAGGTCAAATAGAATTTAAGTTATTGAGGGGTCAAAAGTGGCTCGAAATGGTTCGGGTAATATAACCCACGGCCGGTGTGTCGCCTTTTACTTTGTGAACTTGGCTGACACACTGCCGTGTGTCTAGATATATTTGGTTCTGACGGTAGAATCGTGGTGTGGAGAAAACCCAGGGAAGAATTTCGCAAACAGAACTTGGTACCAACAGTAAAACATGGTGCAGGAGGAATTATGGTATGGGGGTATATGTCGTCCGCTGGAGTTGGTAATATTGTTTTTATTAAAGCATAGAACGGCAGTGCTATGCTTTATTTATTTCCAGTGCGACTCCTTAATGTTATTTTAATACTTAATTTAACATTGAGCGAGTTATTTACTAGACATTTTCCCACATTTTGTACGCGCTGCCACAAATTTTCTTCGAAGCACCTAATTGAGTTAAAAAAATTTCCTCCAATCAAAAAAAATCTAGAGATCAATAAACATATTTCCTGTAGCATTTAATCATTTTTATGTGATTTAAAAGGAAAAATAAAATTATTATTATTATTATTACTAGCAGCCTCCGCCCGCTACGCTGGTCAGTATCTCTAAAATAATCTTGAATCAAACGAAATATATTTAAATAAACAATCTTAATATCGAATCAAATACCCACAATTTTTGTCTGATTTATGTAATCTTACATTGGTCAGTTCAAAGTTCATTTTGATGACAAAATACCTCTAAAATGACTAAAAAACTGACAAATTACAAAAGTACTAAAGTAATTAAGATTTTTTTTAGTAGTTTTTTGCATCTTGAATTCCACTTGAATTGCTTCTACCTGAATTTGCTTCTGAGGTATGATGAAACATGTTATTATTTTAGACCATCCGATGAACTTCCTAAAGGAAAGATTATATATATATATATATATATATATATATATATATACCGGGTGTCCAGTAAATAACTGACCCATTTTGAACTTAAATAACAAATAAACGGTTTGAGATAATAATGCGTGGTTTGCGGTATTGTTATTAGAAAATCAATAAATTTTTAAACAGGTACTTTGTTAATATAGTTTAAATTTCGGAAAAAAATATCGCGCTGGCGGTAACAGGCTGTTTGAATACAGACATGACTCTAATATCCATAAATGTGAGATTTTCGGCTGAACCTGAATCTATATGTTGTCGAATCTGAATCTATATGTTGAATCGACTCTCGAATCAGCTTCAAAAATAGGGTACGTTGGTTGGAAAGTGATTTAAAATAATATTTGTGATTGAACCATCTGTATTATATTTCCCCTCCTCAGTCTTGAGACTGAGATATTATTTTAAATATTATTATATTACATTAACAAAGTGCATATTTTAAAATTTATTTATATTCTAATAACAATACAGCAAGCCGCGGATTTTTATCTCAAACAGTTTTTTTGTTATTTACATTCAAAATGGGTCAGTCATTTACTGGACACCCGGTATATATATATATATATATATATATATATATCTGCCTTCTATTTCACTTCAAACTTCAACTGTTTTCAATAAGATGATTGTAAAAATACTGGTTTCATTGGTTTATTGTATGGTAATATATGAATTACTCTGGTTATATAATGTCCATTTATCCACATATTTCTTAGTAATTTGGTAATCTGCCTTCTATTTCTCTTCAAACTTCAACTGTTTTTAATAATATGAATGTAAAAATACTGGTTTCATTGGTTCTTTTATTGGTATTGTCTGAATAACTTTGGATGTATTTATAAAATATATATATATATATATATATAAGGATTCAAAATTTCAGGTTTTTGCGCCGAAGACATCGCCAAATTAGGAAAATGTGAAGTATCTCACCAAGTACTGGATTTAAAAGAATTTGCTCAATACCATTCAATTAAGCATGAAAAAATGTACTAAAATATGCACAAAAAAAAAAAAAAAAACAACCAAATAATTAGTAAAATATTAATAAAAAGTCGAAATAAAAATCGTTTAATGACATTTTAAACACGTGAATCGTATTTAATGTCATTGAATGCGACATTCACGATCATCCATTATTAGCATCTAATCTGATAGTTTGGCGATAATTTTTTGGTCGACGGGATAATCTAGTAGTACCGTTTTTAGGTGCGTTCGTAATTATGTAAATACGTAGCACCTATTGTTGTCGCTCAGTCCGTCCGTCTGTCTGTCCGTCTGTCTGTCCGTCTGTCTGTCCGTCCGTCTGTCTGTCCGTCTGTCTGTCTGTCTGTCCGCATATAACAACGCAAAAACTACCCAACCGAATCGTTTGAAATTTAAAATACATAATTATTACATAATTTTGTCGAGTCATTTCAAATTTTATGAAAATCGGATGCATAGATCAATTTACAGGGGCAATCAAAAGTATTCCATTACATTACGGTCAATG
The DNA here is from genome assembly GCA_964019185.1 of Maratus speculifer. Taxonomy (NCBI): domain Eukaryota; kingdom Metazoa; phylum Arthropoda; class Arachnida; order Araneae; family Salticidae; genus Maratus; species Maratus speculifer. The sequence goes on along the minus strand of OZ025302.1, from coordinate 160,354,810 downwards.
GGGAAAAAAGTTTCAAATGCATTTTAATCGTTTGAAATTTAAAATACATAATTATTACATAATTTTGTCGAGTTATTTCAAATTTTTTGATAATCGGGTGCATAGATCAATTACAGGGGCAATCAAAAGTATTCAATTACATTATGGTCAATGGGGAAAAAGTTTCAAATGCATTTCAATCGTTTGAAATTTAAAATACATAATTATTACATAATTTTGTCGAGTTATTTCAATTTTTTTGAAAATCGGATGCATAGATCAATTACAGGGACGATCAAAAGTATTCCGTTACATTACGGTCAATGGGGAAAAATGTTTCAAATGCACTTTAATGGTGTTACACTCATTCGAAATTAATAAAATTTATATGCAACTATAAAGTACATATTATAATATACATTTTAGGTAATTTGTGGTGCACAGAACATTTGTTATTGATTTACAAAGCCACACAAAAATATTCCATTACAAAATGGTATAGGGAAAACATTGTTTGATGAGTGTTTTAATTGTAATTCACTATTTGCAATTTTATGAGATTGATATATGAGAGTAATATTTTTAAAACTTCGTTATCGTACGAACGCACCTCATTTGCTACGCTTCACGTGCAATTTCCAACTTGTTTTTATTAGAATGAATGATAAATTAATTGCAAATATTTTTTCATGATAATGATTTTTCTTTCACATTCAAAATATTTCTTTTTTAGGTACTTCTAGGTTATCCCGTCGACCAGAAATTATCGCCAAACTATAAGATTAAATGCCAATAATGGATGATCGTGAATGTCACATTCAATGACATTAAATGCGATTCACGTGTTTAAAATGTCATTAAGTGATTTTTATTTCGACTTTTTATTAATATTTTTATTAATATTCTACTAATTATTTGTTTTTTCGTAAAATAAAAATTATGTCAACATGTATAATTTGGCTATTAGTTTGGCGATTTGTATAATTTGGCGAAATTGGTCGACGGGATAACCTAGAAGTACCCCTTTTTAGTGATGGTAAAATAATTGCAGATGAAAAAGATATAATAGTAAGGCTAAAACACGATTTAATGACTGCTTGGCATATGACTTGGCAGAGACTCGATAAGTACGCTAATTCTATCAACCTAAATATCCATATAGAGTCTAAACAAACAATTGGTACCATTTGATTTCCGTCGATCAATTTCGCCAAATTATACAAATGGATATAATTTTTATTTTAAATAACCAAAGAATTAATAAATTACTAAAATATTAATAGGAAAAGAGATAAAATATCGAATTAAAATTAGTTGACGACGTAACAATTTGCAAAACATATTTAATGTCAAAAGAATGTGACATTTACGATCATCCATTATTGATATTTAACCTTATACTTTGGCGACAGTTTTTTTGGTTGATGGAAGATCAAGTATTGCCAAATAATGTAATATTGTCAAAAAATGTAAACATATTATATAAACAATAATATTGCCAATAATATTTAGATGCAGATATCATCTACGGATCACGTTGGCACGATTACAACAAAATTGCGATTTTATGCCTCACGTGGTAATCCAGTAATAGTCGTTTATTTTTCAGTAAACTATTTCATTATTTTTCTTTTCTATTTTAAAATCATACAAATTGTTTTGTTCCATAATTACTAATTGAATTAATTTATTATTAATATTATACCAGATTACATTTTCTTGGCAACGGGAAAGAAAAATGGTTATTTTTTATCGGAAAAATTTTAATTGATTCTGTATGAAAAATAATGAAATTTTGAATTATTAAGAAAAATATTTTATTAAATCAATTAAAAATTAGCCTATGTTCACCGGAAAAAGTGTAGCTTTCCAACGGTGAAAGAATTTTTCCAATCCGTCAAGTAGTTTCGGAGCCTATTCAATTCAAACAAACAAACAATCAAATCTTTCCTCTTTATAATATTAGTATAGATTATTATTATTATTATTATTATTATTGTTGTAAGAATTAAAAACGGCATATTAAAGACGCCATATTTGAAATGAAAGGGAGATTTTGAAGCATTTGGTAGCAAGACAAGAATTATTTACTGAAATTAATGAATATGAAGCAGGAATTTTATAATTAAAAAAAAAATAAATAAACATTGATTAATGGATCAAGAAGATTTTCAATTGAAGAAATATAGAAAATAAATAAATTAAACTTTTTTTCTACTTATTGTTTCTTCAAAATAACAGAAAATAACTTAAAAATATATATGTAATCGGTATTTGAAAGAGAGGTTTCTGACACATTGACAACCAAAAAAATCGCTTTAAATCCAGTGCGTATATATCTGTTCCGGGATTTTGTACCTATACGACATTTTTAAAATTTCTCCGCCTTGCGTGTTAGAAGAAAATCAAAATAAATTAAGGTAAATAAAATTCTTCAGAAAAAATAGTATTAGAGAATAATAGTATATCATCCTTGGCATCTAATGAAACTAGAAAATCTGCAGAACTAGGCCTTCAAACTCAAGTCCAGACATTTTTTTAAGGCCACATCGCAGAATTAACGATTACTTGGCGTAAGACTTTTCGACACTGCAATAAATTAGCCAATTCTATCTTTCTAAACATTCAAATCGAATGTAAACAAATATAAACAATAATATTTTCAAATATTTTTTTTTTTTTTTTAATTTTCGATTTGGCGATATATTAAAATCGCGCCTAAACGTGTAATATTACAAATAATTAATCAATGGATAAAATCAATTTTGAATTAACGTGTATTAAATTAATTATTCCGACGATTGTTAAAATGATAAGACACTACACGATTTAATTTTTAAAATATCACAAAGAGTTTCTGTTGAAAAGTGGCTGTTTTTTTTATATTTCAAGTTAATATTTTTATAAAACTCTTTTGATTCATTATCTGTATGAAATAATAAAATGTTAACACATTTGAAACATTCATAACGCCCAACCTTTTGGCGCAGATATCTAAATACTTACAACGTTGTCGCATTTGTTTTACGCCAATTTGGCGAAAATTTCGTTTTCAAATACCCGTCACGTACATATTTTTAAATTATTTTCTATTATTTCAAAAAAAAAAAAAAAAAAAAAAAAATAGTGACAAATAAAAAAAGTTATTAAAACAATTTATATCAATTTATATTTACAAAACAATTTATATCTTTTTAAAAAAGAAAGTAAAAGATTATAAACAATTTATTTACAAATATACAATGACTAGCAGTTACCCGTGACTTCGTTCACATAACATTTAAAGAAGAAATAATTGATCAATCAAGCAAAAAATTTCGATGATGAAAAGCATGTGTAAATGCGCGAATTTATGGTAAAAAAACTTTTGATAATCCCTATTTGCTAATTTGTTTGCTGGTCAAAATTTTCCTTTCAGCGATTAATACTAATAGATAGAAACATTCTTGAATTCTTTTGTTCAGCCCTGTAGTTTTCCAAGTGCCTTTAATACACGAAAGTATCTTTCTAAAATTTATTTCAAACAAAAATATTTCTTATTACTACTTAAATTACATTTTCAGAAATTATCATCCGAAGACAACCTTGTATCCAGTTCTTTGCGGAACCCTGTTTATCATTTTATATATATACTACAAACATTTCTTAGTTTACTAAATGCAGTTCAAAATAAAAATGCATATTTTATTTAAAAATCACCTTTAAGTAAATTACGCTCATATTCAGTAACCTTTCCGAGATCTTTTGTGTAGCCCTGTATATCTAAACTAGTATTAAAAAATGCTCTGACGAGCACCAAAAAAGGTTAATATGTTTTTAAGTATGAAAAAGGGTTTGACAAGTGCTTCTGTTAATTATTGAGCATGAGGAAGGACAAGGGATCCCTTCTTGGCTACAACTCACTTCAATGCTAACTTTGAAAAAATCATATTTGCGCTTTTTCCATATGAAAGTAATTTGCGGTTCTTTAGTAGAACTCTCCACCGTGCTTTAGATGTTAACCAGGGGTGTAGTCGTAAAAATAAGATAGGATATATGCTCTAAGCAGAGGGATACCCTACAATGTGTATACTATAAGCTTTCTTGAGAAATAATGTATATGGTGTTCTGTTAAAAAGTCCAGAAGGCATACGGCGTATAACATGCACTTGCATCCCTGATGTTAACTGCACTGTTCACTCTGCACTATACTACAAATAAATTTTCTGTGCAATTATACACTTAGGGCATGCTTGGTGCCAGTGCATGAATGTGATGCAGGAACTAGGTTTTTGGCACTGTGTCGTCTTCCCTTACATTTATGTCTAATTAAGCTGCACCTTTACTGGTTATGTCTTTACTCTAATACATTTTTATAGTAACTGCGACTGATTTGTTTTCACGGAAAAAGCGCAAATATGATTTTTTAAAAGTTGGCATTGAAGTGAGTTGTAGCCAAGAAGGGATCCCTTGTCCTTCCTCATGCTCAATAATTAACAGAAGCACTTGTCAAACCCTTTTTCATACTTAAAAACATATTAACCTTTTTTGGTGCTCGTCAGAGCATTTTTTAATACTAGTCATTTAATTTTTTGATAAAAACTGAAGATTTTGTAATATCTTAAAAAGAAAAATAACTGCTGCTGTCAAAATTTATAAAATGATAACAACAGATAAAATTTTGATGTATCAGAATAATTATAAAAGTCATTGCATTGCTATATAAAATGCATGATAAGAAAAATAAACCATGGATTTGAACGAAAAAAGTACAGAACTTTATTAAAAGAATTAAAAGCCATACCAATTAAATATATTCAAGGTAATTTCTCAAATAAAACATTCACAACTAGAAAAATTCTAGAAATTGAATAACAATTAACATAAGAATATTCCCGAAGGAATAATAATTTAACACAAAAGCATTTCTAAATAAAACGAACTTACATCAGACGGGATTTGAACTCTATACCCGCTGCTGAGCAGCCAAATGTCTTACCACGAGAGTCCTAGTTTAACACCAAATTTTGCTATAATACCTATATAAATACCAGCATAAGTCTTGTGACTGTCATCAACAGCTCCGATCTGATTGTTTTATTTTTTTATATGCCCGACGGCTATTTTCCTACTTTTATTTTAGCTACTCGAAACAATCGCCAAATAGGTTTCCTTCGCCATAATTTCATTTTAAATATAAAGCTGTCACTAGCTTTATTTAAAATACATGACTTTCATTAAAAAACACATAAATTAAAAATACATATATCAGATACATTTAACTTGCACGTTTTTCTTTCATTTTATTAAAAATACTATAAGTAAATATATAACTACTTAATTTATCCCATCGACCAAAGAACGATAGACAAACTGTAAGATTATATGCCAATAATGGATGAACATAAATGTTACACTTCCTTGACATTAAACCCGCTACACTTGTTTGTTAAGTAATCAAATGATTTTAATTCGATGATTTATTTATATTTTTATTAATGTTTGACTAATTTATTTGTTCTTTTGTTATTTAATATAAATTTTATGCCAATAAGCGAATAGCTCTTGATATTAATTGAGAAAAATATAATATATAATTTATTAAAGTTACTTTATGGTTGTATCCGCCGACATTATTTGATTAAATAAAAAGCATTTAACTTCTTACAAATTTCCGCTAACATTGATATTTTTGGTACCTTCGTATTAATGCCACCGCAGTAGAAGTTGTGCTAATGCGCCAATAAAGAGTGATCTTGTTGTTCATGCCTTTTTAGTGTTTTTTTTTTTTTTTTTTTTTTTTTTTTTTTTTTTTGTACTCATTTTGACGTAATTTTTAGTATTTTAGTACTTTTTTAGCCTATTTTTGATATCATTTTTTTTTTTTTTTTTTTTTGTGCGCGTGCGAACAAGATTGCTCTTTATTGGCACATTAGCGCAAATTCTGCTGCGGTGGCGTTAATACGCAAGTACCATATTTTTATGCTCTTTAATAAATTCTAATATTACATTTAAAATACTTCAATGTTATTCACATATGCGATATCTTACAAATAGCTCTTTATGGTTTGATTTGATAAATTCTGCATTCAAATATGAAAACTTTTATTAGTATTCTTTTGTTCGAAATCATCTGAATAAATCAAATTTTATATTTGGTACGTCTCGACGTCATAACTAAACGTCATCATTAAAGTAATCTTTTTCGTTAATGACTTTTATTTTTTTAACCTAAATTCATTAATTTTCTAAACTTAAAAATTTTTAATGGCAACATTTTTCCTTTTGAGTAATTTGGCGAATAGTTTGGCGATTTCTATAAATGGGTGAAATTGGTCGACCTGATAATCAAGTAGCACCTTACGTAATATAAATAAAATAGGTATGCATTTTTGGCACAGATGTCATATACGCACCATGTTGGCGAATTTTTTTTTCTGACGCCAATGTCATATGCGCATCGGAGTATTTAACTGAATCCAGAGTGTCGTTATTTTGCTTGATATGTCAACCCGGATGTTGTTATTTACTTTTTAATAAATAATTTTTTCTTTTTTTTAAATATATATATTGTTTTGTTCTATTAAACAAACCTTTTTTTTATTTATTGTTATTACCTTTCAAAAAATATATACCGGGTGTCCCAAAAATGACTGATGGATTTTAAAATTCAATAACTTGCAAACGGTGGCAGCTATTTAAAATTTTTTTGCAGGAGGGTTATGTACAATGTCAGGAGTATTTTTTACCGTAACTTTTGATTTTAGTTCGAATTTCAACCAATAGATGGCGCTGACAGCAATTGAAGCCCAGGTCGACGCCGAAACTGACCTCACTCAACACTGATCACCTGGCCTTCAATCGCTATCAGCGCCATCTATTTTTTGAAATTCGAACTAAAATAAAAAGTTGCTGTAAAAAACTCCTGACATTATACATAACCCTCCTGCAAAAATTTTTTAAATAGCTGTCACCGTTTACAAGTCATTGAATTTTAAAATCCATCAGTCATTTTTGGGACACCGGGTATGTAACTGGTATCCCAAAACGAGATTTTCGCCAAATTGGCTTTAGAAAAAAACTAACGCCAATGTGATTCGTATATGACATTTGTGCCGCATTTTAATATAGAAACAGAAAAAATTCGTGCGAAAACAAAAATTAAAGTTCATCAGGTTTGTTTTCAGAGCTATTTATATATTTTGGCATCATATCCTCCCTTTTTGAAGCCAAAATAGCACCAAGCTTTGGCAAACATATTTATATTAATCAGACATTCATAAAATAAGTAATAATTTAATTGACCTAGAATAATTTAACGTACCCTCAAAAAAAAAAAGCTGACACATTCTCACGTCCGAATCATCATGGAGCGCCCGACTCACCGCTCTTGTGTTGCGCCAAACCGGATTTCTTACCGGTACGCCCTTACCTATCATCTCAAAGGCTCAAATAAATGTAAAACCATATTTTTACGCTTATCTTTTAATTGTCCTGTAGATTTTTCCATTCATGTCTAATTATTCATAAAATAATAACTGTGAAAAGTATTGGTATGAACGTTTGTACTTAATAACTTTACATATATTTTTGTCTTGTACAATTAAAAAAAATAATAATATTAATGTCAATCTTGTGTTAAATCAGTCTTTGAAATAAAATATTACGTGATGGAAAAACACGGTTACGTCGCTTTTGCGGTTAAAAACATTTGCTATTCGGTCTTTCGGCGCCATTTTTGATTTATTCGCCAAACACACCACCAGAATAACTTTAATAATAATGAACTTTTCCACAAAATCTTGTCCCGAATGCCTAAATTTGTTCATTTCATCTTATGGACCTTCAGATAAGCAAGTAAATAAAATTACGAATAAAAGTATCATATTACAGTGGCTAGCATAAATTTAAGAGAGACTAAACTTTTTGCCACAGGCGACTTTTAACTTAAATAAATGAGAAATTAATAAATAAAAAAAAATATTTCACTTCGCTCGTCAAAATAGATAGTGAATATGATACATGAAAATAACAACAAATAAGTATTTTTTCACGTGATTTATCTAATCTATTTATTTATTTTTATGTTCATTTAAACTTACGTGCAACAATTACAAGAAGAAGTAAATATAAGAAATATATAAGAAAAATACTAAGTTCAGCTGGAAATTTCAGACAAAAGTTCGATTTTCTCAGCGACCGACAAACATACAAAGATGAAAAAAAAACTGTTCTGAGTTTTACCATGAGGATTAAAATAAACCAAAAACGAAGTTAATCCATCCACGGAAACGTTAACAAGACTTTGTTGAATTTTTTGCTTTCATTTTTTCATTAAAAATTAAATAAAAAACTATTCTAAGCTGCAGTAATTTTTTGAATGCTATCATTTTATTCGTCTCGTCGAGTTCTATCTTTTAAAAAAAATTTCACTGCCGTATCTCAACTGGTTCGCCAGAAATTTTAGAAAGTTGTTTGCACTTTCTATTTCTTAAACATATTATACCAAACGCTACCGCGTTTGCTATGATTTAACTATTTATACTATTACCATTTATACTCTCCATTTAATATGCATACATTTAGCGAAACTTAAAACACATATCATAATTCAAAATACATTTCATCCATGCAACAGTCATCATCCATGATATACAGTACTTCGGATAGAATATATAATATTTGAAATCTTTTGTGTGTCCCTGTAAATGCTATGCATTTCGTATTATGCATGAAATAACTTACATTTAGCCTCAGCAACATATGTCAATTTGATTATACATGAAATCGTTTACCATAATTAAAATATGTCGGAAACTGTTCCTCCCTTTATTCCTATGCAATGGAATTCTTCTGTCTGACCCTGTAAATGAATAGTAAGTGCCCTTTTCACTACATACTTTACAAAAGTATATTTTAGTGCACTTTGTAAATGCATATAAATTTGAATATGTTCTACAGGCTGTAACATCGTTAAATTTAATTAAAACGATTTTTCCCCATAATGCCGTGATATAAGGAAATTTTTTGACTATCCCTGTAAATAAACTAATCATGGTAGAAACTTTATTTTCAATAGGTATTCGTGCTAGGTAAACGTTAAGAACGTCCAAAAATTTCATGGAAATCGGAGTATATTTACGAAAGTTAGAAAGCGACCAGACAGACAGACAAACCGAAAGCATAATAACTTTTCAACTTTGTTCGAAAGTGTTAAAAAATCGAGCCAAAAATATATTAATCAGTGATTTTATTTTCCACCTTTTCCCCACAAAAAATTTCTTCCATTGATAATTATGAGTTTTGAATAAAAATATTCATTTGTATGTCACTTATAACTTATTAATTAGTATAAGTAAAAAATATTTCTGATTCATTTTAAATATGACGTCATTATTTATCTCGCTCCATTAGCTACTGATATTCATACCCCTTGTATTTTTAACGACTGCTATAAAGTACCTGTTTTATTTCAACTATGACGTCACATTTTCATGAGTGAACCATTTTATTAAAAATATAATTCTTTTTCATTCTTTTTACTTTTAATTTACGTCACCATATTTTACACAAAAATTCCCATTGACTAAACAAATATCCTTGTTAAATGTATTATAAAAAAATACACCTTTTATTTTTATTTAAAACATGATGTCATATTTATTTTCTTTTAAATTATTTTATTATAGTTTTTCGCGTGGAAGTTTTCTATTAAAAATTCATTGCCGCTGAAAAATTATTATTCCAATTTTTTATTTTCTTGGCAACAGGAAAGGAAAATGGTTAAATTTTATCTGAAAAATGCCTATTGATTTTGTATGAAAAATAATTAAATTTTGAATTATTAAGGAAAATATTTGAATAAAATAAATAAAAATTACCCTATTATTTAATCCGGACTTCTAACTTTACATCTGCAAAATTTCAAAGCAATCGGTTCAGTAGTTACGGCGTGAAAGCGGAACAAACAAACAAACTCACTTTCCGATTTATAATATTAGTAAGGATAGCCGGGTTAGCATATGAGACCCATAATCGCCATTTTGTTCCAATCGTGCCAACGTGTTGCATATATGACATCAGTCCCCAACTTTTCTACGTTGAACCTTGCTCAGAACTGCGATAGGGGTGTGATTATTTTTCGCTGTTGAAATTCTGTCGAAGTTAAATTCCAATTTTGGACAGAATTTCAATTCAAACATTGATTAATTTATCAAGAACTTTCAAACTTAAGAAATACAGAAAATAAAAATGATGGCGTTATACATTAAAAAAATTGTAATTTAAGAAATTACACCAATTATTTGAAAAATGTTTCACTCAAAACATTCATCTATCATTTTAAGCTAAATACCAGTTGTTTTATTGTGTAATGTGTATTATCCGTGCCACTGTTTTAAATGATTTTATACATGCTGCAATTTTAAGGTACTGTTCGTTTAAGTCACATCACTCCATTGTCGCCAAGCATAAAAGTTGGCGACGAAAGAAACATTTCAAACTATATAACATTGTTGGTGCGAAAGTAATCATTATTAAAATACAGCTTTGGCATATACTGTTATACTTGTAAGACTTTGGCATATACTGTTTGATTTTACTGAGAAGAATTTTGGTGATGGAGGTTTTAAACCAAAGTCGATCGCAGCACATGCATCTGTGAATGGGTCCATCAGACATTGAATCAAAAAAGATTTTTCCCGTTTTTCTCAAGCCGATTGCTTTTTAGTTTTCTTTTTAGGTGGTGGAAAATCAAGAGTAATAGCTATAACATTTTCCGGCTTGTTAGAATCACTATTGGCATTCAAATTTTCCTGGTTAGAACCGACCAATTGTAAAACGCCATGGCTAGTGGATTGGTCGCCCTCGAGACATGATGTTTTACAATTAATCGGTTCGGCATTAAATTGCTTCCTTTTCGTGATTACCTTTCAACACGTACTGTCTGTCTCCTATAAGAAAAACTCTAGAACCAGTCTCAGGTCCGTTCTGTTGCTAAGGTAACTGGTCAGTCGACTTTATTTTAGGGAAGTCCGGCATTTAATTTTCTCTTATTCAACCGATCATTCCGCGAATAAGCAATATTTTTTTGTCCTATGGATGAAGTTCCCTCCCTACAAGTTTTGGAACCTTCGAAAGCAGGAAACCTACTCAGGGTTTTTCTTATCTCGGTAAGACAGTAATTGGTTTTCAGCGGCTCGATAATCTTTTGATTTTCTTGTTTTCTGCATTGAAAGACGTTTTTGTGCCAAACTAAATGCAGTACTACTTAGTTATCCCGTCGACCAATTTCGCCAAATGATACGAATCGCCAAACTAATAAGCAACTTATACATGTTGACTAAATTTTTATTTTAAATAACAAAAGAACACATTAATAAAAAGTCGAAATAAAAATCACTTTATGATTGTTTAAGTACGCGTATTGTGTTTAATGTCATTGAATGCGACATTCACGGTCATTCATTTCTTTGGCTTCGGCCTTTTCCGTATCTGTTAATTTCCGTCTACCCATTTTTAAATTTGTTAGTTTTCTCCCTTATTACAAGGATTTTAAACATTTTAATTTCCTATTCAAATAAAAATTCTTCTAAAAGTAAAGAATTTAATTTAAATTCAAATAAAAATTCTTCTAAAAGTAAAGAATTTAATTTAAATTCAAAAGTGACCACGTCATTTTGTCAATCCCCCACCGAAAACAACAACCATTTTTCAATGGTTAATAAAATCATTTTATTGATACTATGCCTTGAGATATTATTGGAGGTATTTTATATTGTCCAAAGGCGAATGTCTAGATCTGTACTTCTACGCAATGTATCAATACTGTTTGACAGACATTGGTGTAACCTTAAAAAATACAGAGGGTATATATACCCTCTGAGCAGAGGGTTACGCTCAAGTTAGAGGGTATACCTTAGAGTGTAGATACTATTAGCTTTCTTGAGAAACAGAGGGCATACGGTGTTCCTTAAAAAAATTCAGAAGGCATACGGTGGATATCCCCGTATACCTTCCACTACAACCATGTATACAGAAGAGATTTTTTTGTCGGAAACGACGTCATGACGTCATCAGGAGAAAAGTGACAGCTGATTTTTGACATCGTAAAATGTGAATTGGATTTTAAGAATTAAAAGTCGCGCATTTATGACGTCTTATTGGAAATGAAACAGAGATTTTAAAATATTTGGGAGCAAAATAGGAAGCATGTACAGATTTCAGTTCTATGTATAAAAAAAAAACTAACGATTTGGTAATGAGGCATAGGATTTGGTACGGCCCTGGGTAAATTACATCAGTAATTGTGATACGATACCGTTTAAAGGAAGTCCTGATGATGGTACCTTCAGTTAATTTTGAAATGAGTTCATCTGAATGTAGTAGTTATTAAAAAACTTGAGATATTAAACAAAAACATAATTTGCTGAACAAATTAAAAAACAAAATTTATTTCCTACACTATTTAAGCCCGGGAAGGGACAGATATTAAGATAATTGATTTAGTTATTTCTACATTTAATATTAATTTTTTGAAAAAAATAACTTAAACCAAGTGAACATTAAAAAATAAAAATGAAATTCCAACAATATGATACTTAAACACCCTAGATCTTAGATTCCGCTCAAATGATATCGAAATAAATCTAAGACTTTTTCAGAACATTTGTTTTTTAGATTGCCTATTCATTTTGTTTGCACTTGCCATAAATATAATACAAAATCTGCAATACAAATATTTGCAAGTTGAGTTTTGAAAAAAAGTCAGATTTATTTCGATATCATTTGAGCGGAATCTAAGATCTAGGGTGTTTAAGTATCATATTGTTGGAATTTCATTTTTATTTTTTAATGTTCACTTGGTTTAAGTTATTTTTTTTAAAAAAAATAATTTTAAATGTAGAAATAACTAAATCAATTATCTTAATATCTGTCCCTTCTCGGACTTAAATAGTGTAGGAAATAAATTTTGTTTTTTTAATTTGTTCAGCAAATTATGTTTTTGTTTTATTGACAGTATAATGGATCAGTACAAGTATATTGATATTTTAAAGCAAAATTTGAAATCTTCAGCACGAAAATTGAACCTTCATAACGATTTTAAATTCTACCAGGACAATGACCCCAAGCACACTGCTCTGAACGTTAGACTCTGGCTGCTATATAACTGTCCTGAAATAATAAAAACACCACCACAATCTCCAGACTTAAATCCCACAGAAAATATTTGGCAAGAATTGGAATCAAACACACCATTTCTTCAAAACAACAACTAAAATCGGTGCTTCAAGAAGAATGGGGTAAAATCACTCCAGAAATCACAAAAAATTAGTCGAATCCATCCCAAAAAGATTAAATCATGTTTTAAAAGTAAAAGAAAATCCAACAAAATATTAAAACCTTTTAAAAAGTAAAATTTTTGGATAAATATTTGATGGAAAAGTAAGTGTCCCATCACTTATGTGAGCCATTTTTTGCTCCGTTCTGAACAATTGTATTTTTACTAAATTAATATTTTAATATTTTGACAAAATGTAATGTTATGTAATAATTGTTACTAACTTTAAATATGAAACACACCCAAAAAAATTTTGCACATGTTTGTTTATTTATTTTATTGCAGTTTCTTTTTATAAAGCACAAGTGTCCCATCACTTTTGTGAGACACTGTAGATCACGTCAGCGCGATTTCCCCCCCCCCCCTACAATTTGGTGAAAACTTTGTTTTTAAATATTGCTATAAAAAGTTAATATTTACGATTTATTGTGATGTTTGTTTTTATTATTATTTTTATTTACTGTTTGAACTGTAGTATCTTTTTTCGGTACTACTTGGTTATTCAGTCGACCAATTTCGTTAAATTATACAAATCGCCAAATTATACACATTGACATAATTTGTCTTTTAAATAACGAAAAATTAAATAATTAGTAGAATATAAATAAAAATACAAATAAAAGTTCGAAAAAAAATCACTTAATGACGTTTCAAACACGTGTATCGTATTTAATGTGACATTCATGATCATCCATTATTGGCTTTTAATCTTATTGTATGGGATACATTTTTGGTTGACGGGATAACCAAGTAGTACCCCCTTTTTTTAATAAATTGTTAAAACCCAAAAACCAGGTTGCTATGTGAAACATAAAATCGTCATTTTATCGCGATCGCGCCAATGTTGTGCATATATGACATCTGTGCCTTTTTTAAATGGTTTGGCAACGAATCTTATTTTTTGAGGCCAAGCTTTTCAATAATCCGCCAAGGTCCATATACTGAAAAAGTACCATCTTTTGTTTACAGCTTACCTATTTTGATGTTGTTATATACATATGCCTATTGCCTCATAAAAATCCCTATGTCTTTTAGAAAAAGGGACCACATTCCCTTTCGCCATTATACAAGGCTGAACGATGAAGACATCGGTGTTGGTCCGAAGAAAATCAGGCCAATATTGAAAAGGTCAGGCAGCTACTTAGATACAAAGAAAGAAATTGAAGATGAAAGTGTACATGTGGGCGGGAATCTCAAGCGCCGATTATCCATGTCCATGCATAATCTCAAAATTGGCATGGAATCTTGGACTGACAAATTGAAAGCGAAAGTGACGAAAAAGTAAGTATTGTTTAAATTTTTATTATTTAGCTGTTTATTAAACAATTGTTGCAAACATGCCGGAGCACAGTGTAATATTTAACTATTCTAGCGGGCCAAAACTACTACATACATTCTTTTAACTTACAATTATGTTTATGTGTGGCAGTCAGATTTTGCGACTCCGTTTTCATCAACTTCATGTTGACACCAAGATTTGAATTTTGAAACATGTGTGTATTTATTTCTAAAAGCATTACATGAATTGGACATTGATCTTTAAAATATTCGATCCCTAAGGAGAAATATAGTTAAATTTGGTGTCAAAAAAAAGTTGCCGTATATGAAGCCAACTTGGTGATAGCTGATTAATTTGGTGAAATTCCCAATTCCACTTTTTTAGTGCATTTCAGAAAAAAAAAGTATATTTTTTTTACATTTTTGTGAATTTTAATAAAAGCATGATAAAAAAAAAGTAAAAAAATATTTACATTCATACTTACCCTTGAATTTATTTCAATTGAATTCAATGTTTTATTTAAATAGTATATAAAATTCATGACTCATTAAAATACTAGTATTAAAAAATGCTCTGACGAGCACCAAAAAAGGTTAATATGTTTTAAAGTATGAAAAAGTGTTTGACAAGAGCTTCTAATTGAGAATGAGAAAGGACAAGGGGTCCCTTCTTGGCTGCAAATCACTGTCAATGCCAAATTTGAAAAAATCATATTTGCGCTTTTTCCATATAAAAGAAATTTGCGTAAAACTTTCTATCTTTACTTTTTAGTAAAACTTTCAATCGCGCTTTACATGTTAACTGCATTGTTGATTCTGCACTGCAACTGCACTACAAATCAGTTTTCTGTGCTGTTTTACACTGCGACAGTTTATGGTGGGACTGCTTGAATGTGATACGCTGCAGGCAGTGTTGAATGCAGGAGGTGGGCCGGGGGGACATTAACTACCGAAGGTATAAAATGCCCCCCCCCCAATAAAATTTGAGATTTTGTGTTTTTAATGGTTAAAATAAGTATAATCTCCTTAGAACTCTATTGTGTCCCCCTCCTCCCCCGAAGCCGCAGAAGACCCCCCCCCCCGGAGAAAAGTGTCTGAATTCAACACTGGCTGCGGGAACTATGGTTTTTGGCCCTATTTTGCATTCATGTTTAATCATGCGGTGTCTTTTCTAATTATGCCTTTACACTACACAATTTTATCGTAACAGTGACTGATTTCTTTTATATGGAAAAAGCGCAAATATGATTTTTTTCAAATTTGGCATTGACAGTGAATTGCAGCCAAGAAGGGACCCCTTGTCCTTTCTCATTCTCAATTAGAAGCTCTTGTCAAACACTTTTTCATACTTTAAAACATATTAACCTTTTTTGGTGCTCATCAGAGCATTTTTTAATACTAGTCATTTAAATTTTTTGATAAATATATACTGAATATAAGAAAACCTTAGTTGCTTTTAAATATTCCCAGTACTTTTTCTTATTTCGCTTAATGTTGAACTATTTAATCAATGAACAAAAAACGTGAAAAAGCGAAATTAATTTTAATTTGTTCGTACAGAAATTGGCAGATTCAATTAATTTTAGATAATACATATTTTGTAGAAAAATAATGCGAATAGAAATTTTTATTCTTTTCGCATAGGATTCGTGGCATTCTTATCTACTTGTTTTAAAAATCAGATGTTATAAATATCAAATATTTCCGCCATTAGCGCGATTTTTGTGATCATGGCATCCAAAGGTCGCTAAACATAATTTTATAGTCAATGCACATAAAAACGAATTTTCCCATTTAAAATTAAAAAAAATAAGTAAAATATTTTTATTTCTCCTTCTTGATATCTATTGGAATAGCTTATTTCAATTATTGAATGATATTCTAGGACATTTCCAGGAAAATTATTCGTTAAATTATCTTCCTTGGAGAAAGTCGCTCGAAATACAGCCTTAACAGATTTACGTCAAACCAATGACGAAAATATACTGAAAATCCATTTCTAGTATTATTTGTAAAATTGACATTGAAATCACCAGCTGTAATTAAATTTTTATATAATATGCCGTGGAACCTCAGTTCACGATCATAATCTATTCTTGTATGTGACTTTCTGTATGTGATATAAATTTTTTGGGCGCTCTATTTCAAGAACTAATGCATGGGATTAAAAAAAATTATATTCAGGTAATCCCTGATATAAATTGATGCTGTTTACATTTTCATTTAAATCGTTCAACAGATGGTTTAACCGTGTTGCATTTTTCATTATTTTCGCAATAGTTCTATCTCGAGAATGAACTCACAGATTTTCATCAAACTTCAAATTCAGTTAATCTTTATATGAATTGGCTTTGTTTACGTTTTGGTTTCAATAACCCAACACATGGCGCTGCTATGCTGAATTGTTCCGATTACCACAATATCTCTATCGTAGGAATTAATGCACAAATTTTCATCAAACTTGAGATTTAAACACACTTTGATTTATATTATTGCTCATTGCGTGTTTTGGCTAAATCTCCCAACAAGTGTCGTATATATGCTGTATTTTTCCCGATATCCGCAACAGTCCTATTTCAAAAACTAATGTTCGGAATTTCATGCCTTTAGAATCCTCACGGTGAGCATATGATTGTCATTTGATTTTGACACTGTAATAATTAATTTTGACGCATTAAATGCATGAGATAGAAAATAGTTTTGGAGTTGCCACATCCGGCTAGTTCTTTATAATCGGAGTAATCGACTGTTCATCTACACCGTATTGTTTAGCTATTTTGATTACACTATCATCGTTCTTAAGTTTTGTCACTACTTCTTTTCATAATTGATTAGTAAGTCGCTTAAGCTTCTTACTACTGCTATAACTAAACGCTTTTTCATTCTTAGAAGTCATAATAAAGGCTAAAATTTTCGCAAAACTGATTAAAATTAAAACAATAGGTTAACTTTTTTACTGTACTGAAGGTCACAAAGCACTCTGATACGCGCATTTTACTCCAAACTTGACTTATAACAAGAGTTATGTGAGGATTGCCAACTGAACTATTCGACAGCTTTGGTCGCGAATCGAGTTAACCTATGCCGATAGAGTAAAATTTTGATGACTGAAGTTGGTCATAAACCGAACTTGTCAAAAACAGAGGCGGCCGTAAACCAAGGTTCCACTGTTTTTTGACCGATAAGTTTGCAAATATGGCATTATTTATATATTCAGTGGCGATGATCATCATGCAACTTGGCGATTTAGCCGATTAAATTTGTGATTTTAAAGTAGAGTTTGTCAATAACGGAAAATTGAGAATTTCTATTAGAAAGATGAGGATAATTACTATAATTTTTATGCACGGTTTTAAGTAAACTCTGATTTTTTCCATAATTTTAAATTTAGTACATTTCGAAATGGAAGGGAGAGGGAAAGTATATCTTTGCAATGCTTTTTCGACAATATCTCAAGCAAAAATACTTTTAAATGCCAATAATTGCTGATCGTAAATGTTACATTCACTTCCCACCATCACAAAAGTTTTTTGCATCACCATGTGTTTTTTCATTTGATGCTTTCTTGGCACAGATGCCATATATGCACGACATTGTGCGATATTCTTCTGACGCCAATTTCGCAAAACCTTAGTTTTCAAACTTCAATTACATACATATATATTAAGGTACTACTTAGTTAACCCGTCGACCAATTTCGCCAAACTATACAAATTGCCTAAGTCATAGCGAAATTATACATATAGACATAATTTTCATTTTAAATAACATAAAAAAATAATTTGTGGAATCTTAATAAAAAATACAAATAAAAAGTCGAAATAAAAATCCCTTAATGACGTATTAAACACGTGCATCGTATTTAATGTCATTGGATGCGACATTCACGATCATTCATTATTGGCATATAACATTATAGTTAGGCGATAGTTTTTTGGTGGACGGGATAACCAAGTAGTACCTCTATTAACTATTTTCTATTATTATCAAAAGAAAATAATAATGACCAAAAACCGATGATAACTTTTTACCCTTCGACCAAAAAATTTTCGCCAAATTATAAAATTAAATGCCAATAACGGATTATCATAAATGTTGCATTCAGTTTACATTAAATAGGTTACCCATGTTTGTTATGCCATAATGTGATTTTGGATTCAACTTTTTATTTGTACTTTTATTGATATTTTATTAATTTATTCCTTCTTTCGTTATTTAAAATAAAAATTATGCCAATATGCATTACATGGTGAATAAATTGATGATTTGTACAATTTGGCGAAATTGATCGGTGGGATAATCATGTAGCATTGAAAAGTTTAATTAATAACTACAGAATGAAATGATTTATAAAATTTAACAAAGTTAAATAAAGGTAAATATATGTATATATTTAATAAACATTAGCCCGGTTATCATATCATACAAAATAACAAAATTTTCGTGCCAATTAGGTACCCTAATGCGTATTAGACATCACATCCAATTTAAAATCAATTGAATGCTATTTAAGATATGGACAGAATGTGAAGTTTTTGTTTTACTCTATATTTTTTCCATATGTAAATTAGGACGTTATATGATCATAATTAAAATCTTACATTTAGTTCCTGAAGAGAAATTTTGGTTTTCCCAGATACTTTTTTCCGATGTACTTGTTTTTTTCCCCCATTTTTTCTACTACTAAAATTCAAAATGTTAGTGCACTCGAGAAAATCATCCCATGTCATATAAAATGCATGTTATTTGAAAAATTAACCATAGATTCGAACAAAAAAAAAAAAAAAAACACTGCGTTCACAACTTTATTATTTAAAAAACTGAAACTAAAAGCTTCGCAATAAAAACAAATAACCATGTTTTTCACGTGATTTGTTTAATTTGAATGAATTATGATACATACATGACAATTTTTATATTAAATTTGGTGGCAATGAATAAAAAAACTACAATCGCAACAGTAAAAGACAATATTCAACTGGGGGTTTAAGACATAAATTCGATTTTCTGAGAAACCATCAAACACACAAAGATGAAAAAAAACTGTTCTAAGTTTTATCAAGACGATAAAAATAAACCAAAAATGAAGTTAATCCATCCATAATAACGTTAGCTATTGCTTGTTAAACTTTTCGTCTTCATTTTTTCGTTAAAAGTTAAATAAAAAACTACAGTAAACTGCGATAATTTTGTGAATGCTATTATTTTATTCATCGCGTCGAGTTCTATCTCTTGAAAACAAAATCACTGTTGTACGTCAACTGGTTCGCCAGAAATTTCAAAAACACGTTCACATTTTCTATTTCTTAAACATATTATACCAAACGCTACCGCGTTTGCTATGATATTATTATTTTATATATATAATATCACTATTAATAAACATTTTAATTATATTGTTATATATTTTACTAGTATTAAAAAATGCTCTGACGAGCACTAAAAAAGGTTAATATGTTTTAAAATATGAAAAAGTGTTTGACAAGAGCTTCTAATTGAGAATGAGAAAGGACAAGGGGTCCCTTCTTGGCTGCAATTCACTGTCAATGCCAAATTTGAAAAAATCGTATTTGCGCTTTTTCCATATAAAAGAAATTTGCTTAAAACTTTCTATCTTTACTTTTTAGTAAAACTTTCAGTCGTGCTTTACATGTTAACTGCATTGTTGACTCTGCACTGCAACTGCACTACAAATCAGTTTTCTGTGATGTTTTACACTGCGACAGTTTATGGTGGGACTGCGTGAATGTGATACGCTGCAGGCAGTGATGAATGCAGGAGGTGGGCCGGGGGGACATTTCCTCCTGAAGGTATCAAATACCCCCCCTCCCCCCAATAAAATTTAGATTTTGTGTTTTTAATGGTAAAAAAGTATAATCCCCTTAGAATTCTATTGTGTCCCCCCCCCCCCCTTGAAACCACAGAAGACCCTTCCGGAGAAAAGTGTCTGAATACAACACTGGCTGCGGGAACTATGGTTTTTGGCCCTATTTTGCTTTACATTCATGTTTAATCACGTGGTGTCTTTTCTAATTATGCCTTTACACTACACAATTTTATCGTAACAGTGACTGATTTCTTTTATATGGAAAAAGCGCAAATATGATTTTTTCAAATTTGGCATTGACAGTGAATTGCAGCCAAGAAGGGACCCCTTGTCCTTTCTCATTCTCAATTAGAAGCTCTTGTCAAACACTTTTTCATATTTTAAAACATATTAACCTTTTTTAGTGCTCGTCAGAGCATTTTTTAATACTAGTCATTTAAATTTTTTGATAATTATATATTGGATATAAGAAAACCTCAGTTGCTTTTAAATATTCCCAGTACTTTTTCTTATTTCGCTCAATAATGAACTATTTAATCAATGGACAAAAAACGGGGAAAAACGAAATTAATTTTAATTTGTTCGTATAGAAATTGACAGATTCAATTAATTTTAGATAATACATATTTTGTAGAAAAATAATGCGAATAGAAATTTTTATTCTTTTCGCATAGGATTCGTGGCATTCTTATCTACTTGTTTTAAAAATCAGATGTTATAAATATGAAATATTTCCGCCATTAGCGTGATTTTTGTGATCATGGCACCCAAAGGTCGCTAAACATAATTTTGTAGTCAATGCACATAAAAACGAATTTTCCCATTTAAATTTTTAAAAAAATTAAGTGAAATATTTTTATTTCTCCTTCCTGATATCTATTGGAATAGCTTATTCCAATTATTGAATAATATTCTAGGACATTTTCAGGAAAATTATTGGTTAAATTATCTTCCTTGGAGAAAGTCGCTCGAAATACAGCCTTAATAAATTTGCGCCAAACCAAGGATGAAAATATACTGAAAATTCATTTTTAGTATTATTTGTTAAATTGACATTGAAATCACCAGCTTTAATTAAATTTTTATATAGTATACAGTGGAACCTCAGTTTACGATCATAATCCATTCTTGTATCTGACTTTCTGTATGTGATATAAGTTTTTTGATCACTCTATCCAAGAACTAATGAATGGGATTAAAAAAATTATATTCAGGTAATCCCTGAAATAAATTGATGCTGTTTGCTGTTTACATTTTAATTTAAATCGTTCAACAGATGGCTTAACCGTGTTGCATTTTTCATTATTTTCGCAATAGTTCTATCTCGAGAATTAACGCACGGATTTTCATCAAATTTCAAATTCAGTTAATCTTTATATGAATTGGCTTTGTTTACGTTTTGGTTTCAATAACCAAACACATGGCGCTGCTATGCTGAATTGTTCCGATTACCACAATATCTCTATCGCTGGAATTAATGCACAAATTTTCATCAAATTTGAGATTTAGGCACACTTTGATTTATATTATTGCTCATTGCGTGTTTTGGGTAAATTTCCCAACAAGTGTCGCATATATGCTGTATTTTTCCCGATATCCGCAACAGTCCTATTTCAAATTTCAAAGACTAATGTTCAGAATTTCATGCCTTTAGAATCCTCACGGTGAGCATATGATTGTCATTTGATTTTGACACTGTAATAATGAATTTTGACTCATTAAATGCATGAGATAGAAAATAGTTTTGGGGTTGCCACATCCGACTAGTTCTTTATAATCGGAGTAATCGACGGTTCATCTACACCGTATTGTTTAGCTATTTCGATTACACTATCATCGTTCTTAAGTTTTGTCACTACTTCTTTTCATAATTGATCAGTAATTCGCTTAAGCTTCTTACTACTGCTATCACTAAACGCTTTTTCATTTTTGAAGTCATAATAAAGGCTAAAAATTTCGCAAAACTGATTAAAATTAAAACAATAAGTTAATTTTTTTACTGTACTGAAGGTCACAAAGCACTCTGATACGCGCACTTTACTCCAAACTTGACTTATAACAAGGGTTATGTGCGGGTTGCTAACTGAACTATTCGACAGCTTTGGTCGCGAATCGAGTTATCCTACGCCGAAAGAGTAAAATTTTTTTCACTGAAGTTGGTCATAAACCGAACTTGTCAAAAACAGAGGCGGTCGTAAACCAAGGTTCCATTGTTTTGTGACCGATATGTTTGCAAATATGGCATTATTTATATATTCAGTGGCGATGATCATTATGCAACTTGGTGATTTAGCCGATTAAATTTGGAATTTTAAAATAGCGTTTGTTAATAGCGGAAAATTGAGAATTTCTATTAGAAAAATTAGGATAATTACTATAATTTTTATACACAGTTTTAAGTAAACTCTGATTTTTTTTTTATAATTTTAAATTTAGTACATTTGGAAATGGAAGGGAGAGGGAAAGTATATCTTTGCAATGCTTTTTCGAAAATATCTCAAGCAAAAATACTTTTAAATGCCAATAATTGCTGATCGTAAATGTTACATTCACTTCACACCATCACAAAAGTTTTTTGCATCACCATGTGTTTTTTCATTTGATGCTTTCTTGGCACAGATGCCATATATGCACGACATTGTGGACATTCTTCTGGCGCCAATTTCGCAAAAGCTTAGTTTTCAAACTTCAATTACATGCATATATATTAAGGTACTACTTAGTTATCCCGCCGACCAATTTCGCCAAACTATACAAATTGCCAAACTCATCGCGAAATTATACATATAGACATAATTTTCATTTTAAATAACACCAAAAAAAATAATTTGTAGAATCCTAATAAAAAATACAAAAAAAAAATCCCTTAATGGCATTTTAAACACATGCATCGTATTTATTGTCATTGGATGCGACATTCACGATCATCCATTATTGGCATATAATATTATAGTTTGGCGATGGATTTTTGGTCTACGGGATAACCAAGTAGTACCTCTATTAACTATTTTCTATTATTTTCAAAAGAAAATAATAATGACTAAAAACCGGTGATAATTGTTTACCCTTCGACCAAAAAATTATCGCCAAATTATAAAATTAAATGCCAATAACGGATTATCATAAATGTTACATTCAGTTTACATTAAATAGGTTACTCATGTTTGTTATGCCATAATGTGATTTTGGATTCAACATTTTATTTGTACTTTTATTGATGTTTTGCTAATTTATTTCTTCTTTCGTTATTTAAAATAAAAATTATGCCAATATGAATTACATGGTGAATAAATTGATGATTTGTACAATTTGGCAAAATTGGTCGACGGGATAATCAAGTAGTATTGTAAAGTTTAATTAATAACAACAGAATGAAATGATTTATAAAATTTAACAAAATTAAATAAAGGTAAATAAATATATATTTTTAATAAACATTACCCCGGTTATCATATCAGACAAAATAACAAAATTTTCGTGCCAATTAGGTACCCTAATGCGTATTTGACATCACATCCCTATTTAAAATCAATTGAATGCTATTTAAGATATGGACAGAATGTGAAGTTTTTGTTTTACTCTATATCTTTTCCTTGTGTAAATTAGGACGTTATATGATCATAATTAAAAAGTCTTACATTTAATTCCTGAAAAAAAAAATTTGGTTTTCCCAGATACTTTTTTTCCGATGTACTTGTTTTTTCCCCATTTTTTTTCTACTACTATACTTCAAAATGTTAGGACACTCGAGAAAATCATCCCATGGTCATATAAAATGCATGTTATTTGAAAAATTAACCATGGATTTAAACAAAAAAAATAAAAAAAAATAGCACTGCGTTTACAACTTTATTATTTAAAGAACTGAAACTAAAAGCTTCGCAATAAAAACAAATAACCATGTTTTTCACGTGATTTGTTTAATTTGAATGAATTATGATACATACATGACAATTTCTATATTAAATTTGGTGGCAATGAATGAAAAAAACTACAATCGCAACAGCAAAAGACAATATTCAACTGGAAGTTTAAGACATAAATTCGATTTTCTCAGAAACCATCAAACATACAAAGATGAAAAAAAAAAACTGTTCTAAGTTTTATCAAGACGATAACAATAAACCAAAAACGAAGCTAATCCATCCATAATAACGTTAGCTATTGCTTGTTGAATTTTTCGTCTTCATTTTTTCGTTAAAAGTTAAATAAAAAACTACAGTAAACTGCGATATATTTTTTAATGCTCTCATTTTATTCGTCTCGTCGAGTTCTATCTTTTGAAAACAAAATCACTGTCGTACGTCAACTGGTTCGCCAGAAATTTCAAAAAGACGTTCGCAATTTCTATTTCTTAAACATATTATACCAAACGCTACCGCGTTTGCTATGATATATAAATAATATGTAATAATATATTAAACTTATTTTAACAAAATATGTTTAATTTTAAATCAAAATAATTATATTGACGGTTAATTTGAATTTGAATTTAACTAATTTAAAATATACTTTTCAAACAAATTACATTTGAAATTAAATTTATTTTCAATTTGGGGAACAAAAATTGAAAATGTACTATGCTTAAAAGTAAAAATTGCAGCAAAAGTTTAATTTAATCATCTGGTGTTGCCGCCGGCAAAATGACCTCATTCCCTCATTGTTACGGTAAAGATACGTTGTTCTTTATAATATAGATAGTAAATAATAGATAATGTTTTATTTTTTTTTCAGAATAATTGCTATAAATTATTTGGCCTTTCAGAAAAAAGGATGATGTACGTAAGTCACCGTGGTTCCAAGCTGGAAGTTTCAACGATGCACCTATGGAAGAACTCAAAAGTTTGATGATAGTGAAAAGAATGGATAGCTTGCTGGAAAAGGAAAAGGCTAAAGGTGAAAATGAAACTCCCTGTGCTATGTCTGGGAATGCAGGCCTACGTCGTTGGATGTCATTGCATAACGTAAAGTAAAGAATATTACATATGTCTTTAGAAATATTTCGTATTGGTACTATTTCAAGTGCATTAAAACCTTTAAAAATCGAAGAATTTGATGAGCAGACATCTTGAAATTCGATAAAATATTCCTAAATTGTGTTAGAATTAAAAAAAAAAAGTGACTGTTTTGAAGGGGTTGTTTATACATTGTCGCCTCAGTAAACAGTAAAACATCCATAGATCAAGGTCAGACAATCACCTCATCGAGTTCACCGATTAAAATCTAGGATTAGTAAACCTCGATTCGCATATGAAAACGCAGTCGGTCTTCCGTGTCCTATCTTGGTGGAAAACACCTAAGAACCCGATTTTAGTGATTGACTAATAGATTTACCATTGTGCTTTCCTGCACCCAAAAGTATAAAAACATGGAGGATTGAGAGAAGAAAAACATAATGGTACCTATAAGATATCTGCTAAAATCGGATTTTTTGGTGTTTTCCACAAAAATGGCAGACCGATTCCGTTTTAATATGCAAACTGAGATTTAACTAATCATAGATTTTCATCCATGAACTTGATGAGGTTATTGTCTGTGCTGTCGCCCCCCGGTCTACTAATAATAAGAAAAAATGAGATATTTGACTTTGAGAAATTGTGTTTCCCTTTAGTGGAACAACTTCTAAAGCTCAAAATAATGTATAATTATATATATCAGATGTGTTTTATAAAGATGCCTTTCTCTTCCACTGTATGTAGTCACAATTTTTCATAGTAGTAAATCAGACATCTGATTTTCGAATATTAGTAGATGTTCTATTGTTGTTCTGCGGGGACAATATAACATTATCAACTTTTTGTCAATTTTGGACACTTTTTCCTTCCTTTACGATATCACATATTGTTATTCCTCGGACTCTCCCTTCCTCATTGACCCCCAAAAATATCGTTAACAGTTATGTTTTTGATGCCATCAGTTTCACTAAAATAATTTCGTTTCTTCGCAGAAAGGAGAATTTTTCCATACTTGAATCGTCTGAGTTCACTGCCAAAAATCGCTCCCATGATCCCGAAAAAACCTGGGCAAGAATGAAAAGAAAGATTAGTTTGTTTGGAAAGAAAAAGTGTGATGCTGAAAAAGAATTAAATATTAAGTATATGAAATCTGGATCACGCTCTTGGATGTCCATGCAAAATTTAAGTATTGATTCAGAGTCACTTCAGTCAAAAGTGTGACGAAAGTGCGGGAAAAATAAATCACAGATTAATAATTTTGGTTAATACAATACCAAATTTGCTGTTGTAAAATATTTTCTATTATAATGAATGTTCCAAATTAATAACTTTATCGTATAGAATAAAAATAATTTTCACTGAAAGATTAGTGTTTTCTTTTGTCTTTATACAGTTGCGCTCAATAGTATTTTGATAACATTACACTGAAAAAAGAAAAAAAAAAACAGACGACTTTACGGAGATTGTAGAGACAATCGGGATGCCAGTACAATTCCAGTATTTTTTAACGGAAAAATTCCCGTAAATTCTACAAAATTTTGCTTTTAAAAAACAAAACGAAATATCTTCTAGAAATTACGGGAAATTTTTCATTAAAAAATGGCGAATTGATTGCCAATACAATTTCTGTAAAATCATCCGTTTTTGTATATAAGTATATAATGATAAGTATATAAGTATATAATGAAATAAATGATTAATTTTTGTATGTTATTATTGTTTTTATTAAAGTCAATTATTATCTTTGTCAAAATACTTTTGAGTGCTACTGTATTTTAAATTCTACATCCTACATCTGTACTGTAAACAAAAAAGAAAAAAAAACTGTTAGCAAAGACATTAGTAAAATATATATATATATATATATATATATATATATATATATATATATATGTAATAAAATAAAAAAAATTTCGCCATTTTTTTTTTTTTTTTG
The DNA here is from genome assembly GCA_964019185.1 of Maratus speculifer. Lineage (NCBI taxonomy): Eukaryota > Metazoa > Arthropoda > Arachnida > Araneae > Salticidae > Maratus > Maratus speculifer. Next base: position 160,327,517 of record OZ025302.1, on the reverse strand, counting down.
AAAAAAAAATATGGCGAAATTTTTTTTATTTTATTACATATATATATACCGGGTGTTCCAAAAATGACTGATGGATTTTAAAATTCAATAACTTGCAAACGGTGACAGCTATTTAAACAATTTTTGCAGGAGGGTTAAGTATAATGTCAGGAGTTTTTTTTTTACCGTAATTTTTTATTTTAGTTTGAATTTCAAACAATAGGTGGCGCTGACGGCGATTTAAGGCCAGGTCGACGCTTCATTCAGTACTGATCACCTGGCCTTCAATCGCCGTCAGCGCCCCCTATTGTTTGAAATTCGAACTAAAATAAGAAATTACGGTAAAAAAAAACTCCTGACATTATACATAACCCTCCTGCAATTTTTTTTTTTTTTAAATAGCTGTCACCGTTTGCAAGTTATTGAATTTTAAAATCCATCAGTCGTTTTTGGGACACCCCGTATATGTAAATATTCTGTATTTACTCACGTTCTGTTATCTTAAGACATTTCCCCTTAAATTACCTTGTAATAAGTAAATTAACAAAAATTGTCAGTTCGTAATCAGATTTTTTTCCGTGAAATAAACAGTTTTTACTGCTATTTTAACTGGTAAATTTTTTTAAATGAAAAATCAACAGATTTTGTTTTATGATGGATAAATATCCTGTTTAATATAATAGGATTCGTAAGATTATAAAGGGTTTCAAAATTTGGCTATTATAATTTAGGAAATATGGCCGAACCTTATTTTAAAGCAGAGTCAAATTTCCTCCAATATTTCCAAATTACAAGTTTTGACTTTTTTATGATAGATATTCTGAATTTAGATATGATGACGATTAATAATCAAAAATGGCGGCGGAAGTGTGCTCTTACAGTAATCGGGTGAGAAATCCCAAGCACATACATTTTTGGAGAAGTCTATCTTAAGAGGAGGTCACAGGAATTCCAGCATTCCTCTGAACAAAGAGAGTTTCTATAGAACAAAACATATTTTTTAAAGCTAAAAACAGATTGAAGAATTTTTTTTCTTGTAGAGCACTTTGAAACGTTATGTGAGATTTTAAGCAAACCTAAATATCCATATTTATAAAATGTTAATGATTCGAAGCACATGTCCTTGATATTATGTTGTGATTCTCATATACACTCATATATTCTCACACATAATATTTTTTTTTTACTGTCGGTAGAGACATATATCTTTTACGATATTCACCCGTAACTCGAAAATTTTCCCAATTTTTATTTTAAGGGCACCACATTCAAGATCTATATTATTCCAAAGGAAGCATTACGACACATTATCATATCCGTACCTTCAATAAGATTTGAATTTAAACACATATTAAGGATGTTTTAAAAAATTTCATGTAGTGCGCTTTGATACAGTTCAAAGAAAAACTTCACAAGAAGGTTTTAAGGAAATCTAAACATCCATACATATGTAGAAAATTAATAATTCGAGGTGCATGATCTAGACATTAGATGTTGTGATTCTCATGAACACGCATAATAATTTTTAGAGGAGCTTTACCTTTTACGCTAATTCTTTTAACGATGTTACTTTACAGTGCTTCCAGCTAAAAGAAGATTCTTTTTTTTTTTTTTTTTTTTTTTTGGTGCGCTTGTTACTATGTAAATACGTAGCACCTATAACCGTCATATCCGCCCGTATGTCCGCATACAACAACGCGAAAACTACCTAACCGAATCGTTTAAAATTTTAAATTAAAAATTAAAAATATATAATTATTACATAATTTTGTCGAATCATTTTGAATTTTATGAAAATCGGATTAATAATTCAGTTACAGGAACAACCAAAAGTATTCCAATACATCAATGGGATACTGTTGGGAGATAGAGCAGAGTTTCAACACGCAGTGTTTAAGGTCTGTGGTGTGGCGTTAAGAATATGGCACATCTATGAAACAGTTCAAATTAGAAATAACATATCCGTTTATTTCATTCAACTCGAATGTTAAACTTAAATAAAACTATTTACATAAAACTCCAGCATTTGCTGGGTACTTCGTCGTCGTTTAACACATATTGATGGAAAAACTGCTTCTAAACTGCAGAGAGCAAGACTGAAACTTATCGCATCGGTTAGGCCGTCGGCCATCTGTCCATCTCAGCACACATATGGGGATGTTTCACATTCTAGATATACTTACTCAGTACATAAACTGAAAATAAAATTATGCATACAGTTACAGGTAAAAAAAGAGAGTGCCTTTACGACCGAAATGCAAAAAGAAAAACTGGATCGGAACGATCACTGCTGAACAAATTTAAAGGGACAAGATTGTGTCCAGATTTCCAACAGATACTTTGAACTGAAAAAATAGTTTCAAGAGCATTTTAATGGTTTTACACTCTTTTGAACTTAATACAATTGATATGCGTCTATGAAATATATTAAAATATACATTCTGTACAATCTGTGGTGCAAAGACTATTTTTTATTACCCATATAGCACACTTGCCTCCCCAGGATGTCCTGGGGAGGATTCACATCCCAGGACCGTCATCCCCCAGGCATCCCTGAGGATGCAGAAAATTGTCACCAGGAGGTCCTCAGGAACCGAAAATGTCCGCTTTACAGCATCCTGGCGCGCTCCCCAGGACATCCTTGAGGGTCCTCCCCAGGAGGTTCTGGGGAAGATTTGAGGAAGTCATATAGGAGGACTTTGGGAAACTTCAAGGTCACTAATATGTTTAAAAAAAAAATTAAAGCTATGATTTAATTTAAATTTTTTAGAAGAAAACGCGAATGTTGTTTTTTTTTTCTATTATTCAGACGGATTTACATATACAGAGATTATTCAGTAACAAATTTCTTACCTTCATTTTTCCTGCTGGATTTGAACCTGAGTACCTTGGTATTCTGGACGCGCACTCTAGCCGTTATGCTGTAGGGTCAGTAAGGAATAAAGGTTTCTAAGGTATACATGCATTTTTACTCCGCTTTTGAAACTTAAAACTAGGAAATGTCCTCGTTTTTTGTGCCTTTTGCATACATTCGACATAAATTTAAATTAATAACCCTAAATAAATTATCAATAATTATTTGTTATAACATAAATGTCTTCGAATTAAATTTTTTTTTAATGAAATTGTATTTTTAAATGATAAAAATATCCTTTTAGCTTTTAATACTTAAAATCCATTAAAATCTTTCTGTAGTTAGAAAATTGATTATGAACTATATATTTTGGCACACAATGAATGATGCAAAACGTTTCTGATGATAGCCCCTATAAAATTTAATTTTAGTTAGTAAAAATATTATTTCCAGAGATTAAAATAGCAAGAGGTTAAAACACATAGTTTCTTTAAAATTATGAATTTTTTTTAAATGATTGAGAAATAAAGACTAAGTGAATCCTTTCAAAAATAAAACTTTTTTGCTCTTTCTCTCTCTTACTTTTTTTTTACAGAAATTTTAATAGATTTTTTTTCATTTTTCTCTTGGTGCTCTTATTAAATGAATTTATGAAATATATGTATATATATATATTTAATTAGTCTTTTCTTTCCTAATTTTTACTCTTTGAAATATTTCATTTTTGCAGTTTCATAGCGAACCCCACCAGCGGCCAAGTGATTCTGCTCTCGAAGCTGGTAGATGGGAGGCGCTGAGTTTGTACCCAATCGCACCCGTCGGTCTAATCGTTCGGAGGTTTCCGCTCTTTTCTTCGAATCTTAAACTTCCTTGCGTAAATACGCGTTAGGTTCCTTTAGAAAGACCCTCCGGAAGGCAACCCTCCTCCCTTGATGAGTTCCTTAATTTTTTTTTCTTTTTTTTAATGTTTGGCAAATAAAATCTAAGTAAATCCTTTCAAAAATGAAACTTTTTTGCTCTCTCTCGCTCTTACTTTTTTTACAGAAATTTTTATCGATTTTTTTCCTTTTTACGCTTGGTTAAAGGTGCTCTTATTATATGAATTTATGAAAAAAATATATAAATTTGTTTAGTTTTTTCTTTCCTACTTTTTACTCTTTGAAATATTTCACTGTTGCAGTTTCATACTGGGCCCCACCAGCGGTCAAGAGATTCAGCTCTCGAAGCTGGTAGGTGGGATGAGCTCAGTTTGTACCCAATCGCGCCCGTCGGCCCGATTGTTCGGAGTTTCCCGGGGTTTTCTTCGAATCTTGGATTTCCTTGCATAAATATGGCTTAGGTTCCTTTAGAAAGACCTTCATTGAGGGCAACCCCTCCCTGCCTTGATATGTCCCTCATGTTGATAATTGGCCGTCATAAATGCAACCAATCAACGAACCCGTTTTAAAGTGATTAGGTATATTTTGGCGAGTATTTATTAACGAATAATTATATCCGTTACTTATGAAATTTTCATATTGTACGATACGAATTACAGATGTTTGGAGATTTACCACTTGTTGCGGGATTAAAAAATACTGTAAAACCCCTGTATTATTTTATAACATTGTAAAAATATTAAAATTCTGCATTTTCATTAATAACACACCATTGTACAAATTTGTAGAATTTTGTTATATCAGAATTTGGTGTAAAAATCATTTGTAAAATTCTATCATTACATTGAAACATTGCTTGAGTCACATAAAATAGAAACTATTAATAAAATTTGAATCTGTTAACAAAATCATTTTATTTTCTTATTGTTATAAATAAAATTACTTTTCAGTTAAATCTCCATTGAATAGTCTTTAAAAATTTGAAATCTTTATGTGCATAAAAAATTCAATATGCACCTTTTTCCATTTAATCAACGACGGGAAATATATTTGTTGATTTCTTGAAATGTATTTTTAGTAACTAAGATTTTAGGCAATTTTAAAAGCCTAAAAGAACTAATGTCTTTATTTAAAATATAAGATGTTTTTATCAACGATCTTAAAAATCCCAAACTAATATATATTTTCTATTACACATAAGAACAAATTTGATTGTAACACCTTTTCTTACTATGTCAAAAAATAGTCTGATTTCCAATTCTTAGAACTACACTCTTTTTTTTTCTTTTTCTCTCCTTAGTGATTCCCGCGATATTTACAACATTCTCAGCTGGCAAAACTGGTTGGAGGGGGCGGGTAGCTTATTGCGAGCCTAATAGTAATCTTGTAATTGATGGAAGGTCGGGACGGTGATTCCTGCTTCAGAGCATTGTTTGCAGTTACTTTAAAATACTTTCATTGTCACCTAAGAATATGTGCATGGTAAAACAGGAAATTCCATGCTTTATAGATATCCAAAGAAATATAATATGAAATCGGTTTGTTAAATGAAGGTTTTAAGTAAAGCGATTTTTTTTCAGTTGAAAATTGTGATAAAATATTTGTTATTAAGGAAATATAGATAAATATTTATCTGTAATTTCAGAACCAAAAAATATTTATATTTCTGAAGTTTTCAAAATAAAGATTTCATTTTATCTATCATAATTTAAATAATAATAATGATGTTATGTTTGCTAATCTATAAAAATATTAGAAAAATAATTTGTAAATAAGACAATCTTAAATTAAAAAAAATAATTAATGATAAATAAAAGAAAATAGGTTTTAAGAATCAGAACCAGAAACAATGGCGCCAACTTTTGAAAAATATTGAGTGTGCTCAAAAACATTTTGAACAAATACATAAATATTTAGTGGGCTCAATTAATAATGGCTGGATAGAGATAACAAATTATTCTGTGGGCTTGCGCCCCATGCGCCATATAAGTTGGCGCCACAGATCAGAAAGACACTTAAATTTATGCTTCTGTTTAGCTAACATTTTTGTATCTTCAACACATATATAATTAATTACATTGGCTAGGTAATTGATAAAAACCCTAAAACATTAAATTTGCATGAATTTATAATTTTTAACTGATTTTATAGGAATGTAAAATTTTTAAACAGAAAATCTTTTTAAATAAACCACGTATTGGTATGCATTTGGGGAGGGGAAGAGGTCATCTCAATATTTATATATTTTAAATCCAAAGGTACCATTTTAAAGGGAACTGTTCTATCTTTGAATTAGTGTTATGTGCTGTGATAAAAATGTTTAGTTTCGTTTCAAAGTTTTAAACGGGTACTTATGAACAAACTTACTTTAAGAATCTCTTTCTTTTTTCTTTGCATAAATACCTTTACCTCTAAATATCAGAAAAAATATATTATCCAGAATTGTCTTCTATTTAGAGATTTCAGTTTAATTTAGACTATAAATAATTACTATTTAGTTAATTTAAACAAGTTAAATTAATTTGCTAATTAATAAAAAAGTAATAATAACAAAAAAGCAAAACGCAACAGGTTATTGATTAATAATTAATAAAATATTGATAAATGTTAACAAAATTTGGTTTAAAAGATATATAATAGTAATTAGTATATAAAAATAGGAATTAACTGAAATAATAAATTAAAATATTTAATTTAACTAAAAAAGGTTAAAAGTTATAGCAATAATTAAAAATAACAATTACAATTTAATAACAATTATCTAACTTGCTAAAAAAATAAGAAATCGAATGATTGATAAAATAAAATTAACTCATTAAAAATTTAGACCGATCAAATGGAATTTGATATTTCAATAAAAATAAACTAAATATTGTACTTCAGAATCACTCACGAGATGGCGCCTGCACTGTGACTTCCTCGGCACTTCCCCAGGAAACATTAACCGGGTACTTCCCCAGGAATGACTTCCCAGGTACTTCCTCAGGAGTAGCGTCCCTGGGAAGTTGCTCCGTGGGACACTTCTGGGAGCTTACTCCTGAGGACACCGTAAAAGACTCTTCCCCGGGACGTCCTGATCTTGTCATTTTAGTATTAGGAGGAATATGGGATGACTTGGAGCTCCTGGGGAGGTATTGAGGAGCTTTTGTGCTATATGGGTAATATACAGGACCACACAAAAGTATTCTATTTCATAATGTTATAGGGGGAAACATTGTTTGGATTTTTTTAATTATATTAAATTAGTTCATATTTTATTAAACTGATATACGTTGCTGAGGTTTGCTACCAGTTAATTTATAAAATGCATTGCAATTCTAAATTAAAATTTAAAGATACATTTTAGTATTTTTATACAAAGTAATGCTCTATTTTTGAATTGTGGCTACTACTTTGGCTATCCCGTCGACCCATTTCGACAAATTATATAAATTGCCAAACTGCACAAAATTATACAAATTAGCAAAATTTTTATTTTAAATAACGAAAGAACAAATAATTTAGTAAAAGATTAATAAAAATACAAGTAAAACGTAGAATTAAATATCACTTGATGACATAACAAACACGTGTAACGTGTTTAATGTCAAGTGAAAGTGACATTTATACGATCAGCCTGTATTGTCATTTAATCCTATAATTTGGCGATAGTTGTTTAGTCAACAGGATAATCAAGTAGTTCCAATCTGCGTAAAAGAAACATCCTTATAACTTTGAAAATTATAATCACAAAGTAGAATCCGTCAAATTTTGACGAAAGAAAATGTTTAAGAAGGAACTGTTTCATTAAAAAACAAAACAAAATTAGTTATAGTAAAAAAATGCATTTTATATTGGTACGTCTAACTCTTAAACAAACAATCTTTATCGTCAAATTAACAAAATACTATTTCTATAAAACGCAGTTGTAGAAATTGTTAAAATTAAACTTTAATTGTATATGTAAGCAGTAAAAAATAAAAAAGATATGTTATTATGATAAAGTTATCAATTAAGGTTCTTACGGTAGTATTCCAAAATGATAAAAAGCAAAATATATTCAACTTTGACTCAATCATAGATTTTTTTTTCCCGTAAAATCTAAACCCGGCATCTTTTCACCATATCAAAATTTACAAATATACATTTCACATCTGTATTCACATTTAAGAAAAATCGGCATTTTAATTTGATAAGTTTGATTGAAAACTTGAAGTCTTCATGCTATTAGCTGAAACTGATATTAAACTGTTGATATTCTTTTACGTGTAAATGAAATTTTGTAAATGAAGTCAAAATTCACCGGGTTTTATAACAGAAGGTATTTAAATTTCTATTTTTCCCTTTTAATGAAAAAATGGCAACATAAAGAAACAGCACTCGAATTTTTTCCCTTTTTTCCTTTGCTTGAAATAGAAATTGAGTACTTCTGTTGCCACAATTAGAATAAATGCATTAAAAAAAAAAAAAAAAAAGTGTGGCATTCGGGGACTGCCGCGGTAAAGCTATTGCATAGCATTTTTTATCAACTTTATAATTATTTATATATTTTTTATTTATGCAGTTTTTTTATCTTTGATATTAATTCAAGTTTTTTCTTTTTCTTTGATATTAATTCAAGTTACACTTTTTAAGCGTGATGACCGATAAGAAAATTTTTTTTTCTTTTATTGAATAAATGAGAAGCTAATATCGTTTAAAGTATTTTTATTGTCTTACAATATATGTAGGTTAATCAGGAATTTTTATCATTGAAACAATAGGTTTATGGTAACTGAAATAAGAAACATGAGTTTGAGACTTGATATCCTCTAAATATATGAAAAATACTGCGTCAATGTCTGCCGAAGTATATAGAAAATACCGGGACCAAGTCTGTCGAACTGAAACAACGTTAGCTGGAGTGTTAGGTTTTTTTCTAGTTACGGAATTTCTAGATTCGGTCGCCGCGCTCAAAGCCCGCGATAAAAGCTATGCAATAGCTTAATAAATTACCAAACAAAATTTGGAAGCACTGCGAAAATTAGATCGCGAGTTATAAGCATTTTAAATTTTTTGACTCTCACCGTGGGGGGTCTCCTGTCACCAAAAATTGACACTGTCTCATAATAAATTACCAAACAAATTTGGCTGCGCTAAGAAAATTAGATTGCGAGTTATAAACATTTTAAATATTTCGACCCTCACCGTGGGGGGTCTCCTGTCTCCAAAAATCAAAAACTGTCTCATAATAAATTATCAAACAAAATTTGGCCGCGCTACGAAAATTAGATCGCGAGTTGTAAGCATTTTAAGTTTTTCGACCCTCACCGTGGGGAGTCTCCTGTCACCAAAGATTAACACTGTCTCATAATAAATTACCAAAAAAAATTTGGCCGCGCTACGAAAATTAGATCGCGAGGTATAAGCTTTTAAATTTTTCGACCCTCACCATGGGGGATCTTCTGTCACCAAAACTAACACTGTCTCATAATACATTACCAAACAAAATTTGGCCGCTCTACGAAAATTAGATCCCGAGTTATATGCGCGATTTAATATGCAAACGACGTTAGCCGAAGCGTCATGTTTTTCTCGTTACGGAAGTGTCAGATTTTCTCGTTACGGAATTTCTAGATTCGGTCACCGCGCTCAAAGCTCAAAGCCCGCGATAAAATCTATGCAATAGCTTAAAAAATAATAATATTTCAAAAACAAATTACGATACAGCTTTCAAACAAATTTCATTTAAAAGCACATTTTTTTCCTACACGATAGTGTAAAAATTGAAAATGTGCGACATTAAGAAGTTTAAAAACTTTAAGTAGCAAAAACTGCAATTCCGAAATTCATTTAAAATTTGAAAGTGTTGCCATGCGCAAAATGACGTATGCGTTACGCACAGATATGTTTGGCCTTTATAATTTAGATATTAATTTAAAGTTTACTGAATTGCATAATCGTCTCATTTCCAATTAAAATATATCTTTGAATTGAAATGTGAATAAAATAATACAGAGTCATGAAAAATCGAAGAATGCGGAAAATAGGATTACAAATATCTCTGCAACTAATTATTCGATCGACTTCATTTTTTATATAAAATTTACGTTTTTTTTAAATTGTTTTTTACATGTATTCCTTAAAATAAAAAATTTCGAAAATTTTTATATACCTTTCATGAGAACGAATATTTCGAGAGTCCAAAAAAAAAAAAAAGTTCCGGATAATCTAGGTTACTGATATTCAACACGCTTGTTCCCATCATTACATACTAATTACACACCAAATTTCAAGTCTCTATCTCAATTTATTCGAAAGATCGAGTGTTTATAGACAGACGGAGAGACAGACACACAGCAATTTTTTCTTCTAAAAAT